>NQII01005728.1:23005-117499 GCA_002778355.1 Clitarchus hookeri | reverse complement strand
ACTAGGCAACCTCTCCACTCCTTCTCTACTGGTTGCATATCATGCTCCGTGGACGATACCGACGTCACATGCCATCGCTAGGGACTTGAGCTCCGTCACGAAAGAAATTACATTCCCGTGCAGCAAGTTTGACGACGGTCCGGCCTGCTTGCCGCTTGAGTGTAAACTCAGCGCTCGCGACCACCGTGAACCTGCACTCGCCTTACGCGTTAAAAAGTTAAAAAGACTACGAAATATTTTTTTTTCTGTGAATCGTTGTTTGCGTGTATGCGCGTATTTCAGTAAATAAATGTTCTGAGATGTCAACGTTTTGCAAGAAAAAGTAAAAACCCATGATCTAATGCCGTATAGTTTTACATTTTTCATATTTCGTGTAACCAAAGAAGGAATAAGATTGTGAAATGATAAAAAAAAATTAGCATTTTTAGAGCTGGTCTGCATAATTACCATCAGATGTAGGATAAAAGTAAAACTATGCGTCTGAAGTTAAATCTGTGGACTTTCATCGCTTGTAATGAAGCCCCAGTGTTACAGATCTAATTTGCAAAGTACAGAGCAACAACGGAAACGTTGCAAGCCTGTTCGGCGTCTTTCATATAGGGGCGATGGAGCACTATGTGCGCGTGTTAGTATCGCCCGTATCGCTTCCGCGCTTCTGGGCTTGGAACGCGTAAAACAATTTCAGGCGCATACGAACCTTAATGTCATACAGAACGCGATATTATTTAAGCAGATGTTACTGAAGTTAGTACTTTTTTATATTGTATGTATATTCGAATTTCGTAATATAGGGTATTGTAAACCAACGTTGGCCAAAATTTTTATTGCTTCACGAAACATTTTAATATACTCAAATATCGTATTTAATAGTAATATTTTGGTGGATTTTAAATGAAATGGGTTATAAACTTTCTACGAGTTCACGCGATCGGGACATTAAAAAAAGGTAGAATACAAAATTGAGAAACAGTATATTAAATATATTGAGTTTTTTTGCAAGCTATTGCGAATATCATTCAGGGCTTAAGAACTCTGCTAGTGTTTCTCAAACGATTTTGACAACATTTTATTCGCAACTAACTGCAAAACTCGTAATTTAAAGTGTAATACAATTTGGATGCAGGTACGTCATTAAGAAAATATATTTCAACACAATCCGGTTAGAGTTTATAACGGTAACAAATAATTACGTAAAATTTTATGTTCAAAATTTTTCCGACGTACATAACTACATATATTATTAATCCAGAGCATACATTAAAAGCTAGTATTTGTCTGTCAGTTTTCACCAGAATTTGTTATGCAAATTTTATAAATATTTAATTGAAACTTAATATGGATATTTTTGCAAGTTGCGAGTTTTTAAGGGAGGACAAAGATACAGCCACGCTGGCAGGCACGTAATTCTTAAACATTTATTTTCAGAGGTTTGTGCACTGTGCAGTTTATAATATTTTGTTAGGTTTCCCTTGATTTCGTATTTTGGCATTCATTGTAAGGAAAATGATACTCATAAAATTTGTCACGCTCCCTTTCTTTTACTTTAAATATTTATATAATCGTTTCACTTACTGAATAATTCGTTGTTGAGAACCGATAATTGAAAATAATCATTAACATATGCAATCTTAAATGTGTGATCCAAGTGCTACGCACTCAAGCCCACAGAAACTAACTGCGATTTTGGCAATGCCTGTCTCTGCAAATTCCCACACATAAGTATAATTTCCGCACATTTATGAAGCATGAGATATGGCAATTTATTGTTCATGTTTTGAGAACACGCCTTCTTTCTCATATCGCACGCATATGAATCTGTTACAGTCAATGAACTACTGTAAACAAACCTAGAAAGCTTACAGGCAATAATTGAATATGATAGTAAAAAGAAACGGATTATAACGTATTGTTAGTGAATGTAGCAGAATATTGTACATTGCCGAACTTGTGCGGTAAAAACTTTTTTTACTCAACAGAAAGTATGTGCATAAGAAATTTAAAAAAAAAGTTGAAATACTTAAAGCGCTCTTAGAAACACGACTCTACAGAAATATCAATGAAGTACCTCGAAAAGTTAAGTTGGCAATATGTGCGTTGGTTCAGCAGATTTTATTAACTTTTCAAAATAAAAGTTGTTAATTAATTATGTTGAAATCATTTACTGGTTGAGCGTGAGCGTGACAAGGGCATACCAGCAAGTTACAATCGTCCTTCAAGAGGTCAATCAGCCGTCCTTCAAGAGGTCACTTGCAGCCGTCCTTCAAGAGGCTACTCACAGCCGTTCTTCAAGAGGTGACTTACAAGGAAAAACACTCCCCTGTGATCAATCGTGCTCAGTCTAGCATGCATCTAACGCTTCTTCAGGAAGANGGAAAAACACTCCCCTGTGATCAATCGTGCTCAGTCTAGCATGCATCTAACGCTTCTTCAGGAAGACGCCGAATTTGCAATAAGATATACGGCCGTTGGCATCTTCTAGTTAGCATGGCTCACTACAGTCCTACCTAAGGTACCCTGGTTTCAAGTGATGTGCCAGCATCAGTAAACCCAAATAAACAGGCAAATACAGACGCCCAAAGAGGAAAATAATTTAATGTACGCCTTTCTTTCCAAGATAACGAAGTTCTCTGAGTTCGAGTCCCGGGTAAGGAACGTGTGTTTTTGTAATATATTTCTGGTTCTATCTCTAACGACATTGCTCTCAATTAGAAGTTTAGTCCTTCTTACCAAGTAAGCTTTTAAAAACTTCATTATAATTTGTTCGCGCTAATGTAGAGGAAAGAAGGCTCATTAGTTACATCAGTAACTTCTTGTTTGGTTTTGGGGGCCATCTGTAGCTTGGCGGTCAGCAAGATGTTTTCGAGATTTTCTTATTACGTACACTTACACTTCACTAACTTGTCTGCTTAACCACAGGGAACTTGATACGAATTACAGCGGCAACCTACGCTGTAAAAAAATACGTTGAAAGCTTTCTTTATAGCAACGAAAGCCATTTCTTTGAATGTGTACATGTACACCCACATGACCGTACATTAGGTATGGATGAGAGTATGTATGTATGATATTCTGGCGTTGTTAGGATGTTGTTTCGTTATGGCTTTAAAGGTAAATTTTGAATTCTTTCTCCATTAGAAACAATTCTATTTTTATCGATGTTGTTCAATAACATTACTGCCAGTTTTCCAGTTACATAAAATTCGCTCATGTTAACAAAATCATTGTATTTAATTTTGATGAGTGGTTTCTGCAGGTTAACTCACGGGGCTTGCAGAGCCTTGTTGGTAACAATATCTGCGTGCTGAATGGTCACAGTTCTGATATTAGCCGCACGCTCTCAGTGTAAATCCCGGTACACTCTGCATACCGTAATCTGTGAATAAAGGCGGGCTACAATCGCCGTTGCGTTCTCGTAAGAAAATAACAGTAGTCTAGCGTTGCAATTCGAATCTGAAAAAGTGTTTTCTACAACCACAGTAAGGAAACTGTTACGCGACCAATCGGAAACCAACATAAAAAAAAAAAATTCAGACTTTCAATGGGTTACGGATATTTACGAACAGTGTGTTGGGTAAACTGACGAAATAAAGACATGCATTTTTTTTTTTTTTTACTTACAAGTGAAACTTTTAGAAACACGTGTTCTCCTACTATCCTAGGTTGGATTAGGTGGTCCTGTTAGGATGGGATACATTTTAGAAAAATGATTGGTGGATACGCGCATGTGCAGTAAAGATGGCCGCCCACAAACGAATTCGTAGTAACTATGGCCTCGTCAATCCACAGACTCGTATTTTCCGTAACTGGACCTGTAAATGCAGTGCTATGAACGTACGAACGACAACTGCGATCGTACCAGAGGCATTTGCATATACGCTGTTCACGATTAATTGTGAAATTTTTGTACTCATACTTTGGAAAATGTCGCTGTCCCTGCCTGCGTATAAATTTTCAGGCGCGCTCACTGCCGTCTAGTAAAATTGCTAACGAAGTGTGGAAAGTAATTCCATGTTTTAACGTTGAATTAAAAGTGTTGGATAAACATTTCTGAATATTGAAATGATTTACTTTTCTTTCTGTTTTTCTATTGCCCTATAAGTGTACCAATAACCAAATTGGTAAAATATTTAATTTTTATAATAATAAAAGAGTTTCACATCCCCGGCGCATGAACATAGTGATCACGCACACTGCAGTGTTGATTTTACATATGGTTAAAGATCACACAATGTGTACACGAGTTGTTAAAAATTCTCAGCGTATCGTGAACAATATATACTTATACTGACAAACAGAACACGGCCTGTTTTTTTTTTCTCGCAGCTTCGCCATTTGCACATTGGTGTGGTCCAAGCTCTGCCGCTACTGCTTCGAAAACAATGTGAATTCTTGCTGTAGCCTTCTTTTGAAAACAACAAAAAGCATGCCTGCCACAATAAATAAACTTGCAATAATGCGAGTCGCTGTAAGTTCATTTACTGGATGATTCGGTAATTTTAATTCTGAAAATTTGCAAGAATTCCAGCTCATTTTCTCAACAAAAAGTCACTTTATGTCGAAAATATGTATCTATGTATTGTTCTTTTTTAAATAAAAGTTTGAGTTGAAAACTTGCAGGTAAACAGTGAACTTGTGTGGTTATGAACACAGTTTTGCTAAATAGTTCCATGATCAATTTAATTTGTCGCTGTACTTAAGATCTACGAAATGTCTCGCAGTGTGCGGATTGCCAAAACATAAAATCAAGAACAGAATTCTAATTACTTCGTATATTTCGATGGAGTGGAGTTTATTTTATTCACTGTATATTTGAATTAACAAAACTATCAACTACAGCAATATTTTATTTCATGTACAATTTTAGAATAAAAAATCGTCAACTGTTTTTTAATAATAACGTATACAAACAGCAAAATCAGTAGATGCAATATTTAAAAATTTAAAAAATTGTATTATATAAAACTTAATGATGAAAGTATTAAAAAACTTTTCTTATTTTTAACTTAGGTGTTTGCATTGTTTTGGGAGCTGTTACAATTATATGTTTTTTCCTTTAAGTTATATAAATGTCAAAATTATAGAGTTGTCAATAATAATAATTTTTTATTCTTAAAATATTTATTTTATCATAATTATAGAATTTGTGGTTTATATCTCTAATTTTTTTTTAAATGTGGCAATTTTTTAATTGAAAACTATAGACTGTATCCAGTATTACTACATATGACAGTTACTACCATTCGAATATCCTTGTCAGAAAATCTAACCCAATCAAAATATTCCCTTCATGGCAATATTTGATTAAAAAGTTAGTTAAAGGATAAAAAAATGGCTGAAAATAAAAAGTAACAAGGGCCTCAAAAGGGCTCACTTTGCCGTGAACAGCCTATAGTAGTTCAAATTATGTTCTTCATTTATGTTTCAGAAATTCGCGCAATGCGAGGCCTTTTTATAGTCCTTAAGGCAAAAGCGAGAGTGGATTCTAATATAACACTGTACCTGACTGTATAACATGCAGAACTCGTTACAATCCATTCACGGTTACTTCACACTTTTCTGAAGTCCTGCTAAAGTTCTACTTCCAGGATATTCCTCCGCCTCACGCAAACTAAGCTTAACTAAATCTAGAAAATGACACCAAAGGACAACGCACCGCATTCGTGCGCACTCAGTTGTAATAACATTTTGCATTAGAACTATTTCTTACTAGGCGCTACCAACACAAATGTTTTATCACTTTTTTTATTCATACTTATTATAAATGTAATATTATAATTTATAAATAAAATGTAGGTGCAACTTCAATTCAACGAAAAATGAGATATTTTTATGTTAACAGACGTATAAAACTGTTGCAATATATACCATATTTGGAAAATAACTAAACACGTCATGCATTAAGTGATTTTTAAAGGTTTGATTCAAAGTGTGAAGATACCGCGAATAGACTATACATTGTAGTACGCACTATTAAAATTGTAAAGTACAATCGTTTAATAAAATTCACTTGTTAAATTTTTTTAAACAATCAATTTATTATAACTTATTTCAAATTAAAATTGAAGCGTGTTTCCATTTTGCATGCTTCTGAAAGCACATTTTGTAAGAAAAACATCGTCAAATAGGGCAATTATATTTATCACAATGTTTTATAAAAAAAAAAAAAGTAAGTATTATTTTTTTTGTAACATTTTATTTCCTTATTCCTGTAAATTTCCTTGAGTTATAAAAATTATAACATTCTTGGCTGAAATTGATTAATAATTTAAAATATTTGTAAAAATGTTTCTGAATTTTTCTACAACCAGACTATAATAACCTTGCTTGATGAAAGTTTTTTTTTCAAAGTGCGCTTTATGAAGCATTGAGAATGCAAATACGCTTAGATTTTTATTAAAAATAAATCGTTTTAACTGGATTTTAAGAACTTTTGATTAATTAATTAAAGGAAAATATTTTACAGTGTTACAAAATATATACATTCTATTTTCACATGGAATATGAATCGTCATTTCTTAACTGTTTTGGTAATGTGTGTACTACCTTCTAATGAGTTGTTAATGTTGTGCAGTGCTGTTGTGCACTGTGCCCCATTGGAAGCCACCCTCCCGTTCTCTTAGTTAAGGTTACTTCTACTAAGGTTGGGAAGCTCAATGCTTTTAGTTTGGCAACAAAAATTTTTCGCTGCTAAGTAAGCGCTAGTGTCACATGTATACTGGATGTTCTCTATTTTCTACGTTAAAAAAAACTAAATAATTGCAATAATCATAATTCAAATATAAAATAACTTCCTATCTATTCACGTACCTTAGAATTTTGTGTGAAAGTGACCTCTTTGGAACACTGTGCTCCTAGCGGTGGAACTTCCCCCTATGCCAAACTCTCTCATTAGAAAACTGGTTTTGTTCCTAACATGAGTAGAATTAACCTCATCTCAGGCAATGAGTTAGGTAGTAGGGAGGTATGGATAATGTTTCGCGGAGGAGTGCNCATAAAATCAAGAACAGAATTCTAATTACTTCGTATATTTCGATGGAGTGGAGTTTATTTTATTCACTGTATATTTGAATTAACAAAACTATCAACTACAGCAATATTTTATTTCATGTACAATTTTAGAATAAAAAATCGTCAACTGTTTTTTAATAATAACGTATACAAACAGCAAAATCAGTAGATGCAATATTTAAAAATTTAAAAAATTGTATTATATAAAACTTAATGATGAAAGTATTAAAAAACTTTTCTTATTTTTAACTTAGGTGTTTGCATTGTTTTGGGAGCTGTTACAATTATATGTTTTTTCCTTTAAGTTATATAAATGTCAAAATTATAGAGTTGTCAATAATAATAATTTTTTATTCTTAAAATATTTATTTTATCATAATTATAGAATTTGTGGTTTATATCTCTAATTTTTTTTTAAATGTGGCAATTTTTTAATTGAAAACTATAGACTGTATCCAGTATTACTACATATGACAGTTACTACCATTCGAATATCCTTGTCAGAAAATCTAACCCAATCAAAATATTCCCTTCATGGCAATATTTGATTAAAAAGTTAGTTAAAGGATAAAAAAATGGCTGAAAATAAAAAGTAACAAGGGCCTCAAAAGGGCTCACTTTGCCGTGAACAGCCTATAGTAGTTCAAATTATGTTCTTCATTTATGTTTCAGAAATTCGCGCAATGCGAGGCCTTTTTATAGTCCTTAAGGCAAAAGCGAGAGTGGATTCTAATATAACACTGTACCTGACTGTATAACATGCAGAACTCGTTACAATCCATTCACGGTTACTTCACACTTTTCTGAAGTCCTGCTAAAGTTCTACTTCCAGGATATTCCTCCGCCTCACGCAAACTAAGCTTAACTAAATCTAGAAAATGACACCAAAGGACAACGCACCGCATTCGTGCGCACTCAGTTGTAATAACATTTTGCATTAGAACTATTTCTTACTAGGCGCTACCAACACAAATGTTTTATCACTTTTTTTATTCATACTTATTATAAATGTAATATTATAATTTATAAATAAAATGTAGGTGCAACTTCAATTCAACGAAAAATGAGATATTTTTATGTTAACAGACGTATAAAACTGTTGCAATATATACCATATTTGGAAAATAACTAAACACGTCATGCATTAAGTGATTTTTAAAGGTTTGATTCAAAGTGTGAAGATACCGCGAATAGACTATACATTGTAGTACGCACTATTAAAATTGTAAAGTACAATCGTTTAATAAAATTCACTTGTTAAATTTTTTTAAACAATCAATTTATTATAACTTATTTCAAATTAAAATTGAAGCGTGTTTCCATTTTGCATGCTTCTGAAAGCACATTTTGTAAGAAAAACATCGTCAAATAGGGCAATTATATTTATCACAATGTTTTATAAAAAAAAAAAAAGTAAGTATTATTTTTTTTGTAACATTTTATTTCCTTATTCCTGTAAATTTCCTTGAGTTATAAAAATTATAACATTCTTGGCTGAAATTGATTAATAATTTAAAATATTTGTAAAAATGTTTCTGAATTTTTCTACAACCAGACTATAATAACCTTGCTTGATGAAAGTTTTTTTTTCAAAGTGCGCTTTATGAAGCATTGAGAATGCAAATACGCTTAGATTTTTATTAAAAATAAATCGTTTTAACTGGATTTTAAGAACTTTTGATTAATTAATTAAAGGAAAATATTTTACAGTGTTACAAAATATATACATTCTATTTTCACATGGAATATGAATCGTCATTTCTTAACTGTTTTGGTAATGTGTGTACTACCTTCTAATGAGTTGTTAATGTTGTGCAGTGCTGTTGTGCACTGTGCCCCATTGGAAGCCACCCTCCCGTTCTCTTAGTTAAGGTTACTTCTACTAAGGTTGGGAAGCTCAATGCTTTTAGTTTGGCAACAAAAATTTTTCGCTGCTAAGTAAGCGCTAGTGTCACATGTATACTGGATGTTCTCTATTTTCTACGTTAAAAAAAACTAAATAATTGCAATAATCATAATTCAAATATAAAATAACTTCCTATCTATTCACGTACCTTAGAATTTTGTGTGAAAGTGACCTCTTTGGAACACTGTGCTCCTAGCGGTGGAACTTCCCCCTATGCCAAACTCTCTCATTAGAAAACTGGTTTTGTTCCTAACATGAGTAGAATTAACCTCATCTCAGGCAATGAGTTAGGTAGTAGGGAGGTATGGATAATGTTTCGCGGAGGAGTGCAATGCAGAGGAAGGTTGTCTCGGGAGTACAGATGAGTGTATGCTGGGCGCAGGCACGGGCGTAAGTGGGATCAGTTCCGGTCGGTGGTCCAGCAGGTGATGCTGCAGCCGGCAGCCGCCAGGAGATACGTGCCGGCGCTGGACCACGTGGCTGGTGACTTCATGCACAGGTAGGTGCCGTACCTTAAGGTGGCCACCCGGTTGAAGGAGTTTTGCACGTCTGAGGCCTAAAGGCGTGGGAGCGCTAGGGGCGACCGAGACATGAGCATCAAATCTCTCGTCGCCTCTACGCGCAAAGCACTGTACTCTGAACTGGCGTGCAGTCTTGCCATCGATAATGCTATTCTATGAGACTTTCAGCGGAGACCCTACCATTTTATGACGTAATAATAAAAATAAATGTTTGATGCACGTCCCTATTCCTTTTTTAATGTTTGTACTTGAATGTTCATACCTAAAAATTACCACGAAAACACCCATTCGAGCCATTTTCACTATCACAAAAACATGCTTTAGAGAAAAATGAAGGAAATGAAAAACATACACAGACGCGTAAAGTTTCTTAAATGCTATTCGTAAGCAGACTTCTGTTATACACGTTGGACGGTTATTTAATAAAACGTTTTCTGCTGGAGCTCTGCACACCGTTCGGCGGCCTACCCAGGCGGCCACCTTAAGGCTCCATGGGACATAATGTAACGCTGTAGAGGTTGATCGTATTTTACAGTTTTATGGAAACCAGTAATGTAAAAAAAAAAAAAACGGAAATGTCAATCCTTCAGAATAATTTTAACCCACCTATGAAAACAAATATTTGACCATATCGACATATTTCTGCTGAGCGATTTTTGACTGCCGCAAGTTTTTATTCATTATCGCGGATCAAGATATTATGCGAAATAATTGCACCAATGCTGTAAATTACTTACTCACAAAATTGGCAAAAAAATATTATCTAAGATTACACTTTTTTATATTTTGGTATTCAAAATATTTGTTGAATTCAGTTGATTTATTTGGAGTGAAATTTTTCCGCGGCCTCTTAAGACCGTTACACAATTAACAACCCTAGCAACTGACTTTACGTGTTGACTTTAAGTTTCTTTCCCAACGTGTTGTTTAGTATATTCCGTTCATAACTACTTCGAAATTTTCTGAAGCCCTGCTTAGGTTCTTCTTCCAGGCTAATCTTCCGACTCATCTAAACAAAGCTTAAACAAGTCTAGAAAATCACACCACATTTGTGCGCTCTCAGTTTACTAATATTTTGTACGATAACTATTTCTTGCTGGACATTACCAACACGCATATTTTCTCACTGTTTTAATTCATATCAATTGGACTCAAAATTTCGTTACTTTGCAGCTTGGATGCACCCACTATCCTAAACTTTGTATATGTTTGGGGACACAGGTGTGCACCGAAATGGCTGCAGATATTTTGATGGGTGTTGAAGGGTCTCCGTGCGAATGTTTTGATGTTACGAACAGTTAGTATTGGAAGTATTCTTCCGTTTTCTAATCGATGAAAAATAAATCATTACGTTATAATTCCGTCTGTATTTAACTGTGTGTTTATTGGTTCTTCACTACGCTGACGGCATGATACGGATAGTGAGAGTCCTGATAGCGTTAAGCAAACTTGACCACCCGGCTGCGCAGCTCTTGCTAGAATGAGACAACCTCTCTCCGTCTACCTTGGAATTGGCCGAGGTAAGGACCCATTTCGTGGCCGCTAAAAATCCTGTATATAACACCAATACTTTTTTTTTCCGTGGGGACACTTTATTACACTCGTGTACGACTCGGGTGAACACAGGAGCAGAACTCGTAGAAACTATCGGAGATGGTGCGTAAATCAGGATGCAGCCAAATGTGCTGTGTCGGGTCTAATATTTAATGCTGAGCTGTGAGGCCGCGTATACGGCAATCCCATCTAACAATATCTTTAAAATATCGTTGGTTTTAATTTTTATATAAATTAACATTATAAGTAAAAACCTACTTATCGTTTGCATTTATTATATTTTTGTACTGCATTAATCCATCTGAAACCAAAAGTGTATTACATCAAAATACTCGCATGGACACACTACAATATATACAAATAGAAACTACTCATTTCTCGGATATTCTGAGCATCTTCCCAATATACGAAAGCTATTAAACCCTTAAAGAAAATGTTTGAGTGTGAAAGCAGAGAAACAACTGAGTGAGTCTTTTATTTTGCACAGTAAAATTCAGTTAGATTTTCGTTAAGATTGGACAAAATGTAACTTTACATATTGATAAAGAACTCATTTCCCTGCTGTTTTGTACACGCCTTCCTTGAGCTCGTTGGACTATATCAACGACAAATCGAACGAATAGAGTGGAATACTTCAAACGTTAAAAATTTNCCTTCCTTGAGCTCGTTGGACTATATCAACGACAAATCGAACGAATAGAGTGGAATACTTCAAACGTTAAAAATTTAATTTTCTTAAAGTCATAAGTTTCTAAATATTTAATGTTATCAGGGTTGGGAAAAATGAGGAGGACGGGATTTATAACGTGTTAACAATATTCCAATAGGTTACCTTCAAGTTTGGTGTACAAGTTGTTGAAAACAAGTTTATTAATTCTTTGCTTTACATTTTATCCGTATTTTTTTAATATATTTTGTTTTAAAATGTTTTGCAGAATTCATGGAATGAGGGACGATAAGAAAGAGCTACCAGGCGACTTTTTGTTCGAGCTCTACAGATGGGCGCTTGAATGTAAGTAAACAGCTGTTTGCATTGTAACGAAATTCGTAGTAATTTTTCTGCAAAGCAACAAGCTGGGTCGTATGGCGTGCAGTTGCATAGTAGAACGGTGTTTTGCTCTTTGCTGTACCTGGCTTTTTCCTAACTTAAACATCAAGCACTGAAACTTACTTTTGCAGAAGTCACGCCAAAGGTTTAATCGGTACTTAGCAACTTGCTCGTGAGAGGGTCGTAAACCTTCAGTTTCACGCCGTTCAACAGTGTTTATTCGTTTCTACTGCGTACAATGAGAGTGTACATCAGTGAATAAACGCCATAATTATCTTGCAAACATTCAACATGAGTCACTAGCCAGGAGAAGCTTGTGGACAGGCTACTAAACTACTATGGGGTGTACACTGTAAATAGTTTTTGTATTTTTAACATTAGTTCTTTGTATATTAGTTGCCAAGATTATTTTCGTAACACTTAGAGTAGATTAGTGCACTTTTTTAAACACGTAACTGTGGAATGTGCAAAACTAAATTCAAATTTAAACAATTGAGTACTGTTGACTTAAAATTTATTATAGACACGGAGTTACATAAACGATTTCATATTTCAATAAACAATGCAATGTGTTGTGTATATGCATTATTTTAACTTTTAGTAATACAAATAACCTTTCGCAACTAGTTTCCAAATAACTGTTTGAATACGTAGGAAAATTTCTACAGCATGTTTTTTTTTTAATATAGTTACTATCTGAAGGCAAAAGAGTTACCGTTAAAGTAGGCGCTAAATTGAGAGTCCTATTCAGAAAAAAGTGTACCATGTACGTGAACTAGGGTATTACACATTAGAATTTTTTCCTCTGAGTTTATTAATTGTAGTTGCAACAAAATCAATATTAGACCTCTGAAATAATAAACTAATAATGTGCACTTTTTTCTTTATTAACTACTTGTTAGATAAAATTTGTGCATTCGTTTAGGACTTGAGTAGACATGCAGCTAGGCAAAAAAAAATTGCAAACATAATAACTCATGATAGTTTCTTCCGTCACAAATTGTTTTCTGGCACACACAATTCGATTGCAGAAACTAAATTTTTATTTAGACCAT
Source organism: Clitarchus hookeri (assembly GCA_002778355.1). Lineage (NCBI taxonomy): Eukaryota > Metazoa > Arthropoda > Insecta > Phasmatodea > Phasmatidae > Clitarchus > Clitarchus hookeri. Next base: position 104,407 of record NQII01005728.1, on the reverse strand, counting down.
TGAAATATAATTTTTATTGCGGTTGCGTGTTAATTTTTGCAGCGGACCTTCTGCATAAATTTATTAGCAACTTATATATATATATATATATAAACAGCAGAAACTATCGTCGTTATCAAATGGAACGTTTTTGTTTTTATGGACGTAGATATTGCAGAGTTATGTTATGACAAAAAGCTTAGCTGTGTTACATATACTTAAATATGTAGGAGTACTCCACAATAATACAGGAAATAATAAAGCGTGTCCGAAAAAGAATGTACCAAGCCAAAAATTTGTTACTTAGCCCCATGATGTGATATAAATATTCGGTTCGCAGAAAAGATAAAATAAACACTCNCAAGCCAAAAATTTGTTACTTAGCCCCATGATGTGATATAAATATTCGGTTCGCAGAAAAGATAAAATAAACACTCAAATTTTGTTAGGTAATTCTATGGCCCACGCAGTCTCAATCTGTACACCCTTCGTGACTCGACAGATACCTATTCGGTAGTCAATTCCGTCCAATACTCGAANTACGCAGTCTCAATCTGTACACCCTTCGTGACTCGACAGATACCTATTCGGTAGTCAATTCCGTCCAATACTCGAATAAGCATGTCTCTTGTATCAACGGCAAAGGCTTCAGTGGTCAATTTTCTCGGATCCGTCAGTTCTCTCGCATGCTCAGTGACCCCGTGAGGGTGTTCAGAACGCCAGACCCACGCGTTCTGTCTGTAGACCCTGCCGCTGATGTCCAGAAGGAAGTTTTACGGGTAATATTTCTTTGCAAAAGACATGATTACTGGTCTCGCGTACCTGGATATGCTCCAGTTGAGGTCAATGCTCCAACTTGAAATATGAGATTTTTTTCTTATGTGGATTCATCTAGCACAGGGGCTTTATCCCGCCGTTACCAATAAATCTGATGGAGATGAAAAAAATGGACCGCTGAATCGTTCGCTGCTGTTACAAGATATGTGTTTATTCGAGTATGGGACGAAATCGACTATCGATTAGGTATCTGTCGTGTTACAAGTTGTACAGATTGAGGCTGTGTAGGCCATGCGATTACCAAAAAGAAACTCGGAGCTTTTATCTTATCTTTTCTGCAAACAGAGACCTTATATCGCACCACGGGGCTNCGATTACCAAAAAGAAACTCGGAGCTTTTATCTTATCTTTTCTGCAAACAGAGACCTTATATCGCACCACGGGGCTAAGTAATACATTTTTAATTTGGAATTGGTAAATTTTTTTTCGCGAACGCTGTATATTTATTGGGAGTTTATAATATCTTGGAAATGTCACTCCGTCCTCGTTTGGGTATGTTTTATTTTCGTAGGTAAACATATTAAGAATATGTTTAATATTTTCGTCAAAACGTAAGTATTTCAAACACACATCAACGCAGTTCAAGCGCCAGATAAGTAACTGCTTTCAGTACAGTGTTTGGGTAGAGAAATGTGTACCGTGTGAACCAGGCCCACAAGCCGATTCACAGTGAGGTTCACACGGGGCTCGTTGTGTTACCTTTGCGTTANAGGCCGATTCACAGTGAGGTTCACACGGGGCTCGTTGTGTTACCTTTGCGTTAACTATGTGTAAACATTTTTTATAAAATCGTAGCTATGTTCACATTGGAATTAAGAAACTCTCGTCTTTGATAAGTTGTAATTCAGTGCTACCAATATGTTGTCTCTGGGATTAAAAAAAATGCTCATGAATAAATGAGTCTATTTGCGATCAAACGTACATATGAGCAGTTCCATAAATGTTCTTTTGAGCCACAGNTGCTCATGAATAAATGAGTCTATTTGCGATCAAACGTACATATGAGCAGTTCCATAAATGTTCTTTTGAGCCACAGGTTTTTTTCTTAATCGTTAATTTGTTTATTCAAATTAGCACTAACGAAATTACATCTTCAAAATGTGTTGCAATCGTGGGATAATGCACAAAATAAAATCAAGACAGATGTTGATATAAATAAAAAATTAATACAGAAAATAAAACTAAAGAATTTTCCTTCGAATATGACTAACCAAAAACTACGTTACCTTTACGTTGTGTTGAAGTTGGGGTCAACTTCCGGCTTGGAAAACTCTATTTGTGTAGCTCTTACTTGAATGTGAAAATACTGCCGTGCGATCTACGCCTGAAAATAACGGCAGCATGAAGTTAACGCAACGAACTTCATTCCAACTTCATCGTGGATGGGTTTTAAAAACAGACGTGTTTTTTGGTTGCAGCGGTGGGGCGCGTGGCACTCGACACGCGGCTGGGCTGCCTGCAGGAAGACCACGAAGACGCCAACGCCATCATCAGAGCCATACACACCTTCTTCGCGACGGTGGCCGAGGTCGAGCTGCGCATGCCCGTCTGGCGGCTCGTCAGCACGCCCTCTTTCGACAAGTACATCGGCGCGCTCGACGACTTCCGCCGGTGAGCCGCTGCTTTAAAGACAGTTCGCGATAAGACGCCTTTCCGCTACCTCGTGTTCGGCGAGCGTGCGTGTCGAACAGCGGGAAAACCCTTACTCGGTGTCTAGTGAGCATGCTCTAGGCGATCAGTCTTGAGGTGATCCTGCTCGCCTTTATGCGAGGAGACCAAAGAGGCCGACCCAGTAGTGGAGTGGAGAGGTTTGGGCGGCTCTTAACATTGGGGTATTGAGAGCCGATGAGGGTGAAGAGCGGTGATTATGGAGCAGCGCCGGAATGCAAGGATGGGGGAAATGGGAGATCACCGAGGAAACCCGCCGAACAACGGCATCACCTGGCACGATTCCCACGTGCAAAAATCTGGGAGCAACTCCGCAGACAATCTAACGCGGTTCGCCTTGGTGGGAGACGAGTAGTCTGACCACTGCAACACCGCGGCCCGCTGACCCGGTAACTGGTGCTCAGAGCAAGAAGGGGCGAACGGTGGAAACAGTTGCACGAACGAACACGCACCAGCGGAAGGGCCGCTGTAAAGCGAGCAATTTGGAATCAACCTATACTTTGAAATCAACCAATTGCATATGTGCTACCTTACACGCTGGCATGCTGGCACCCAGTCAAGCTGGTAGGGAAGTAAAATAGTTCCACGTCTTGACGTTGTACTGCAAGCGTAGTCTAAATATGAGTTAGACCGATATCGTCTTCTGCTCATGTCACCAACGTCGAATTACCCATTGCNCTGCAAGCGTAGTCTAAATATGAGTTAGACCGATATCGTCTTCTGCTCATGTCACCAACGTCGAATTACCCATTGCCAGTACTACTGTCTTAGTTACATTGTCAATTTATTCAGTGTTGAACATGTTTGTTTACATTTGAACTTTCAACAGCNCAGTACTACTGTCTTAGTTACATTGTCAATTTATTCAGTGTTGAACATGTTTGTTTACATTTGAACTTTCAACAGCCCCCCTCCCCCTCCAGCATTTTACTTGAATAAAATACTTGGACAAACCCTAACTGCATTAAAACTAGTTTAGAGGAAGTAACAAACATCTTATAGCCATTACTTACATAAGTAGTTTTCTAACCTCAATTCCTATTCACATTGTTTTTTGAATGGGTAAAAAAGTAGTCAATATAGGAACATAAAGAGTGGCTGTGCGCAACACACATGAGAATTCTGCCCCATTTACGTCTACAATTACGAGTGTAATGTTATTAAAGTTTTTTTTTNTGTGCGCAACACACATGAGAATTCTGCCCCATTTACGTCTACAATTACGAGTGTAATGTTATTAAAGTTTTTTTTTCTTTTTGTTTTGCTTTATACACATTATAGTGTGAATCGGCGTATTAGTAACATATTCAGTTTCCAANCTTTTTGTTTTGCTTTATACACATTATAGTGTGAATCGGCGTATTAGTAACATATTCAGTTTCCAAGAATTTTCATGTCTTCGCTAGACTGGCGCGTGAGTAAAGTCATAAGGCAAATAGCATTGTAAATTTAACATATGGCAGAATAATACAAGATTAAGAGACAAGTGAATTTTATGCATGGCATTCAAAAGTACTCAATCAACCCTATACAACTTAATCCAAGCATCTTGTATGCCAAGATTTCTCCAAGTTCTNTGTGCGCAACACACATGAGAATTCTGCCCCATTTACGTCTACAATTACGAGTGTAATGTTATTAAAGTTTTTTTTTTCTTTTTGTTTTGCTTTATACACATTATAGTGTGAATCGGCGTATTAGTAACATATTCAGTTTCCAANCTTTTTGTTTTGCTTTATACACATTATAGTGTGAATCGGCGTATTAGTAACATATTCAGTTTCCAAGAATTTTCATCTCTTCGCTAGACTGGCGCGTGAGTAAAGTCATAAGGCAAATAGCATTGTAAATTTAACATATGGCAGAATAATACAAGATTAAGAGACAAGTGAATTTTATGCAGGGCATTCAAAAGTACTCAATCAACCCTATACAACTTAATCCAAGCATCTTGTATGCCAAGATTTCTCCAAGTTCTGTGTACCAATTAAACTCCATTAGGACCAAAGCTAGAATTTTGAAATCACGTTTTTCGGGGAGGTTATTAGTATTCAAGGGATTAGAAAGTCTAAGAGCATAACAAGTTCATTATAGCAGAATGTTTGTGCTACTCGCCCATAATCTGGCCATTACTTTTCAATCTTCTTGTCAGATAAACAAAATTGGGGCTTCAATGTGACATTTCTTTTTTGATTATCGGTCAGTGATTCCAGACAACAGGGATTATGTTCCAGAGCTAATTCCGTTTCAGTAGCGCTCTACTGATGAGGTGACCACTGAATAAGGCAATGGCATGTGAATGCGAGATACTCCAAATGTTTGTTGGCTTCTGCCTGCGCCATACGTTGTGGCACTTGATTGAGAGGTGATGCGGGGATTTTATGTGGAGAGGGGAAAAAACTACGTGCGCAACTTCGGATTTGTAGCGTCTGACATAAACACATCTCATGACACGCAGTTCAACTGCAGAAGTTGTTTACAATGGATGCCGATGAGCGTTCAGGAAGATATGAAAAGGTTATGCATAGTTGGGAAAGAGAAGTACATAGTAAAACAAATGAATAGATATTGCGTCCGATAGGCTAAGAAATAATGCCGATCTACAAAGCAACTGGCCTAGTAGCCACCTACTCTGGCATCAGTCAAAGGTCTTTCTAAAGGATAAGGAAACAGTGCAAACAGCGCCCAAACCAACCATAAACTACTCCTGTGGTGGATGGGAGGGACGCATATAAAACATAGCGATAATACTTTTATATGTAAAATACTTAGTTTCTTCGTGCAAGAATGTGCTTTTAAAGCGGCGTTACGTGTATAAGACACTGGCGAACCGGTCCGGCTTCACCCGAGTACAATTGAGTTTTACAGCGATACACTAATAAATTAATTGGGAAAATNGCACTTGATTGAGAGGTGATGCGGGGATTTTATGTGGAGAGGGGAAAAAACTACGTGCGCAACTTCGGATTTGTAGCGTCTGACATAAACACATCTCATGACACGCAGTTCAACTGCAGAAGTTGTTTACAATGGATGCCGATGAGCGTTCAGGAAGATATGAAAAGGTTATGCATAGTTGGGAAAGAGAAGTACATAGTAAAACAAATGAATAGATATTGCGTCCGATAGGCTAAGAAATAATGCCGATCTACAAAGCAACTGGCCTAGCAGCCACCTACTCTGGCATCAGTCAAAGGTCTTTCTAAAGGATAAGGAAACAGTGCAAACAGCGCCCAAACCAACCATAAACTACTCCTGTGGTGGATGGGAGGGACGCATATAAAACATAGCGCTAATACTTTTATATGTAAAATACTTAGTTTCTTCGTGCAAGAATTTGCTTTTAAAGCGGCGTTACGTGTATAAGACACTGGCGAACCGGTCCGGCTTCACCCGAGTACAATTGAGTTTTACAGTGATACACTAATAAATTAATTGGGAAAAGACCATTCATTTATGTGAAAACAGAATTATAAAAATTTAATATGTTGGCCTAGGTTTTTAACTGATTACGGCAACCCAAAAGGAAGGAAATATTGTTTACCCGATAGCCAAGAAGTAGGGTATTGAGAGATATTAATCGATCACAAAAGTTAAGCAACGTTCCCAGCGGCATAACATCTGAGCGCTTCCGGGCTTCGCAGGACAAGTTAAATATTCGGTCCCGGTTGTTATCGATTGATAGCAGTGGTTAAGCCATTTCAAAGGTCCTTGGGCGGCCGGGCCTGATATACTCTGACACCAGAGGAAAAAAATATTTCGGTCACGTTCCCAGCCATTGCAGAATTAGGTTTTGTTGTTATTCCGCAGGACCCGTACAATTTACCAGTATGAAAAGTATCACATGTCATATTTCAGAACCTTAAGTACCTACATACCAAATTTCATCAAAATCCGTTTAGCCTTTATGGAGCTGAGTGGTAACAAACATGCATACAGACTTTCGCATTGATAATATTAGAAGTATAACACTTATAGCTTGAAAGTGAACATTAAGATCTCCGCCTACCAGCACATGTTTTGCGTGTTCGAGGCCCAGAAGCGCGGGATAGCTGAGGACGGCCCAGGCACGCGAATCACTTCTCTAATCGTGTCTGTGTGCGGTCTTTCCTTCGGCAACTCACCTCTACGAGACAGGTTAAATTATTTAATAAAAGATTCGTGACATTTTCTAACTACCAAAAATTAAGTAAAAATATCTGCAGCATCTTCTTGTCATGCATTTGCTACGTAATCTTAGTTTTAAATAACAACCAACCAGTATGGCCGTAAATTGAGCTTTCAGCCATGCACCGAAATGCTAATGCTGAATGTCTGCTTACATGTGGACAGCTTCGTTCGGCGTGATCGGTGTAAATATGAACTGAACCAGGCTGTAGTGTGAAACCATCCAACGGAAACCTTGGAAAATGTTTTTTTTTTNATCGGTGTAAATATGAACTGAACCAGGCTGTAGTGTGAAACCATCCAACGGAAACCTTGGAAAATGTTTTTTTTTTAGTATTAAGAGCATAGGAAACCGCACCGTTAATAATTCCGCTCGCTACAGACGCATTACTGTAGGNGTTTTTTTTTTAGTATTAAGAGCATAGGAAACCGCACCGTTAATAATTCCGCTCGCTACAGACGCATTACTGTAGGACTAAAGAGCTCAAGTGACACGACGTCTGTCGCGGACTGTACATGCTTTTTCCACCAATGAGTCGAAAGCCGAAAGACGGAATATGATCGGCGATCTCCTGGTTGGATGTTTGAATGACAAATATTGTAGTTTATCAGCTTCCCGTGAATATTACGAAGGGCAATAAGGAGCTTCCCTGAATTTGGGTAAGTTAGCAGTTTTATGGCAAAGCCTAAGGTAAACGGAATCAACACACTTATTCTCTTTAACAGACCTGAAGCTGTCCAGTTCGTTTGGAGTGGGCGTATTTTAGGGGTGAACAGTGCAACAAAGTTACCTGTTCGCTCATCCCACTGGCTCTCGTGCTTGTGGCACATACTTGCCATGGTGACTAGAAGTGACTGGCTGCTGTGCCTATGTACTCAGACTACTACACAATGGATGCTAGATCAGCCACTGGTTCTTGCGAAGCTGTGACTTTGTGATAGACCTATGTAATGTACACAAAACCAGTCGCTGTAAACCCTTCATTTATTCACGCCAACAAACAGCATTTCATGTTTGTCAACTTCGTTTTTATCATAAATGTTATTTCAGAACTCATACTTTTATTTATATATGACCCAAGCACAAGGTTTTAGATTATTATTTTACTAAATGAATTTACTAATTATAGTATGTTGTTTTATCTTTTAAATAAGAGTTATAAAGTTGTAATTACTTTTATTGGCAGTGAGTGATAAGTAGCTATTATTTTTAGAAAGTACTTATAAGAAAATACTTTTCNGTTGTAATTACTTTTATTGGCAGTGAGTGATAAGTAGCTATTATTTTTAGAAAGTACTTATAAGAAAATACTTTTCTCAACGCCAAGTACGAATATATGAAATTGTAACACTACCAAAAGAACATAGAATATCGCAGAAATTTATTACTCACAAAATAGGGTAAAAATCANACCAAAAGAACATAGAATATCGCAGAAATTTATTACTCACAAAATAGGGTAAAAATCAATACTGTAATTTCTGTGGTGAGCACCAGTGTGTAGTCTCAGTGCATGAGCCTCTGTTCCGCTTGCCCGCAGACTATGCATGAAGCACATCGGCAAGGCAACGGCGCGCCTGGCTGACAGCGGCGACATGTCCATCTTGCAGCAGGTGCTGGCCCGGACAGGCGACCCCAAGATGGCGGCAGTGCTGGCCATGGACCTCTTCCTCGTGGGCGTAGACACGGTAACTACCGCCTCCGTTACAGCGTGATGGTCCGGGCCAAGAGTTAAGGAAATTTAAATAGAGATTACATATGTTATTTTGAGAAGAGCGTGGCGATACCCGGGTTGTAGACAGTCGTACCAATGGCCGCGGTGGCCAAAACCGTCGATCGCGAGCTACCGGTAGCTCGCAGATATAAATTTTGTCCGGTTGGCTACACTGCACTAGCTTCTCAACTCTCCGTTTCCCTCGCCCTACCTGTTGCCTGCGCTCTCAGTCTGCGCTGTACTCTTGTGTAGAACTGTTGGTCGGCAGTAAATTTTATGATTTAAGTAAGGTGATATTTTTAATAATGTCAAGTACGAACAAGAAACAGAAGACCTACAATTATCACAGTGAGTGAGGGGAGGATCATTTCTATGTAGAGGTAAAGGGAAAATGTGTATGTTTGTTGTACATGTTGAGTATAAAAGAATACCCCAAATTTGAAGGTCTATAATATCAAAACCAAACAACCGACAACCTTGATGGACCAATCAAATGAACCGTGGAACCATGACGTTTGTTTACCATACATTCATAAATGTTCAATGTGACAACCATGAGCAGCCCGAACGACATCTACGTGATAATCAAACTCGTTCCACGCTCTTGGTAGCATGTCCGGTGTTACGGTTTGGATGGCGTTCGTAACGCTCGGTTTGAGGTGGTGAGGGGGAAGCGAACTCGCATCGACACGTCACTGTGAAGAGTATGGTCTGATGTTTTCTTAATGTGCCGAGAGATGACACTGGGAGCGTCTGTCATCCCACTATGAAACTGTGTTGTGTGTTAGTCCGCATCACGATGGCGACGGAACAACAGAAGGCGTTCTGCGTTATTCAGTTTTCTAAATGTGCCTCGGTTACGACTGTTCAACGTGAATTCCGTCGCAAATACGGACGTCGTCCTTCTGATAGATGGAGTATCGCATGTTGGTTTCGTCAGTTCCGTGACACAGGGTGCTTTTGCAAAGGCAAAAGTTCCGGGCGGCCAAAAGTGTCCGAAAAGCATGTGCAACGGATTCAACAAGCGTTTGTTCGCTGTCCGAGAAAATCAACTCGACAAGCTAGCCGGGAAATGCAAATACGTCAATCGATGGTATGGACAGTGTTGCGAAAGCGATTGCTATACAAACCATACAGGTTACAGCTTGTACAGGCTCTTACCGAAAGGGATAAAGAACTGAGACGTGATTTCTGCGCGTTCGTTCTTGCCCAGAACGAGGTAGACGATGCCTTCATGTCTAAGCTGGTTTTTTTAGCGATGATGGTAAGGTGAACCGGCACAACGTGCGTTTAAGGGGCCAGGAGCCTCCACATGAAACCACCGAACACGATCGCGCTTNCGAAAGCGATTGCTATACAAACCATACAGGTTACAGCTTGTACAGGCTCTTACCGAAAGGGATAAAGAACTGAGACGTGATTTCTGCGCGTTCGTTCTTGCCCAGAACGAGGTAGACGATGCCTTCATGTCTAAGCTGGTTTTTTAGCGATGATGGTAAGGTGAACCGGCACAACGTGCGTTTAAGGGGCCAGGAGCCTCCACATGAAACCACCGAACACGATCGCGCTTCCCCCAAAGTGAACGTGTTTTACGCTGTATCCAAAGACACTATTTCCGGCCCTTTCTTTTTTCACGAGCCCACTGTTACTGGAATCCCTTATTTGGGCATGCTTACAGAGTGATTGTTTCCTCAGTTAGAAGAGGCGACGGGAGACTTCATTTTCCAGCAGGATGGTGCGCCATACCATTGGCACCTAGCGTTCGCGGATACCTGAACGAGACGTTGCTACAACGCTGGATTGGTTGATGAGCAGCGGGTGACCATGCTCTTCATCACTAGCCCCCAAGAAGCCCGGATGCGATTTTTTGAAGTAATACTTCTTTTGGCGCGTTGAGGGTAAAAGTTTAGTGTGCAACGGAAGTTATGCGCTCACAGTATAACAAAATTCGACAGTGAACTTGGTAGGGGTATGACCCAACGTGCATGCGCGTATCGTTTAGTTATATACAAACGCAAGGTATACAGCATAGCACGTGGTTATGTTTAAAACCGTCAGAAAATCAGTTCATGTAATAAGAAAATTGAAAAACATTTCATTTACATTGGTAATACATTGTGAAAATATATATCTCATTAACTAATTTTACTTACATTGTGCCGTGAAAAATTTGTTAGTGACAAAATTTGTATAGTAAAATTTTGAAAGTGTTCTCAACTCAGGTATTTGAGTTTAATTTGTGAAAGTATTTAGTTATAATCTTTTATCAAAACTTTATTGATTGTCTTTAATGTAATACGTAATAAAATTTTATTTTAGTCACGCCAAAGAAGTGTAACTTCTAACGCGCGTACATAAGTACACGCATCCATGTTTTTCTATGGCGATTCATAAAGGATCAAATGTTTCGTCCACCATTGTCGGCTAACAATGACAACCTCAAAACGAGAATTACGGACGCCATCCAAACCGTAACACCAGACATGCTGACAAGAGTGTGGAACGAGTTTGATTATCGCGTAGATGTCGTTTGGGCTGCTCGTGGGGGTCACATTGAACTTTTATGAAGATTGGAAATCAAACTTCACAGTTCCACGGTTCATTTGATTGGTCAACCAAGGTTGTAGGTTATTTGGTTTTGATATTATAGACCTTCAAAGTTGGGGTATTCTTCTATACACTTCCTGTTTAATGTGAGTGTGGCCGTAGGGAAGAAAGGAAACATTGAACTACACTACAAGACTGTTCATGAGGCAATTGACAAGTCTTCCCCTCCACGTACGCATGAGAAAGGGAGTGGAGAGAGATTTAGGCGGCTCTTAACATCGAGGTCTTGAGAGCCGATTTGTGAGAAAAGAAAGAGTTTTCAGTTAAAATGTCAGTTACAGGGACATAAAACAATCTTTTCAAAGCAAACGGACAATAATAAAGCAGCAAGCGATGTTTCACACCGTGTCTCACAGATCATCGCCCAAAAGAAGAAACCGTACGAGGATGGTGAAATACTCACCCCCAATTTTCAAATCTAGGAAGTAGGTCTTTTCCACGCGGAGTTTGGAAACGCGTGACCTATGGTGAGGACATTCTGATTAGCAACAACATTCAGGCGACTACGATCTTCGACGATAAGCAGCCACATATAGAGTGCCGTAAGTGCCCTCGTCTGAAGCCTCCAGCTATATGGTTTATAATACTCAAAGCGAGCGGATTGCTTTATTAATTATGTTAGCAACATACTTACACTTTCTGTCATCAAGATGACCATTATTGATTCACCAAATTCCCGAACGCTATTTCATGACAAGATTGGTGTGAGGATTTCTCAGATGGGCAATAGGTTCAGAGGCCTTCCGAAGACGCATTCATAGCAAATGATTATCTTCACGGCCAAAGAGTGTTAGCGATCTACTGCTGTCGCGCCTGTGTCGTCACAATGCTTCGCGCTTTTTTTTTTTCTACCGCAAATCCAATTTGTATATATATATCCTCTTGTTATCCTTGTGATGCTGGTCTTTTTTGCACCTAGCTACTTTTAGGCAAGTTAAACAGAATTTCTATCCTTACATTTGGTGGTTGTAGAAAACTCAGTACCAGAATCAACTCTTGCCGATTATAGAAAGTATCAAATTTTACCAGCAGCATTAGAAAGCATGTCACTCATCTGGTACTGTAACAAATGGGTTAGATGTTACGCAGGATAAAATCACTGCTCTCTGTTTCAATTGCTTATTAGCGGTTGTGCCGACAATTTCGCTTTACACATACTTTAATTGTAATGAGGTACTTTATCGGCCGACGCAATTCACTCATTATATTAGGAAGCACGTTTGGTCAAGTGGGAGCATGTCTGAGTCACATTTGGGTGGTTGAAGGTCCGAGATCAACAGACTGCATAGGATAAGGTTTTCGCCTGAGGTTTTCACCCTCATGCCAAGCATACTGGTAGAGATTCATAATCTTTAACTTCCTGATTTCTTATACATAAAAAATAATGTGCTGTCCTGAGGTTGGTTCGATGCTGTTCTCCAGCACATAAGACACATAAAAAGGAAAAACAGTTGTAATACTTCAACATTACAACCAAATATTTATTCTGAACAGAGGCTGATTTACATCTAGCGAGCGTACCAAGTACATTTTGAACAGAAAAATTGTACGGTTTAGCCTCCACTTGTGGTTTCCGGTTCCACTCCAGACCATGGAGACTGAGCTAAGGGATTTAAGGGGAAAGAGTGAGGCAGATATTACCGTAAGGGCTATTGTTTTTAGGGAGGGGGAGGGGTTCTCATTGTGTCCCCAGTCTTCATTCCTTCCGTCCCCATCTCGTCTGACGCTATGTATTTGTCAGGCTGGTCGAGAATAACCAGTACTCCGGTCGGACAGGGATGCTAACTCTCATTGGCGCCATTCCCAATGTCATATAGGAGCAATGTGTGGCTGTATTAAAGTTTCAGTACGTCATGGTGTTGAATTCCTCAATTTTTACTGGACTTTAATTTAAATTATCAGCAAGTAACCATTCTCAGATAATTGTGAGGTATCGTGTGTTTTTGTAAACTTTATGTAAATCAACATCACACTGCATATACACGTTCACTTCTAAATCTCTATGAGTGCCTTTTCAATAATCACGAATTATGTTAAAATGGTACTTTGCCGCAGTGAATGGTAACATATTTCGTCCACACGACAGGTGATTTTTCGAACCATCTCTTTGTAATTGTTCGCAATATACAAAAACTGAGGCGAAGGAGATGACGCATTTTCTTTGAAGTTCGTTTGTATTGTGTATTAATTTCGTAGCGTTACGACGGACTGAAAATAATGTCTTACGGTGACTGTATATTACAGACGTCCGTGGCTGTAACGTCGACGATGTACCAGCTGAGCCGCAACCCAGAGCAGCAGGAGACATTGTTTCGGGAGCTGGAGAAGTTACTGCCCTCAACAGAAACTCCAGTAGACTGGAACTGCATGGAGAGGATGCCATTCCTCAAGGCGTGCCTCAAGGAGACGCTCAGGTACTTCCAGGCTCTTGTGTCTAATGCTCACCCCATGGTGGGTGCCATGTGGGGATCCTGGTAGTACAAGAGAGAGGCGTTGTGTTCTGGTAAACTCCTCACTAGCCTCAATTTTGCTGCGCTGATATGACGTATCTTCATCCCTCGGTCTTGCAGCCCTTGCTAATGAACCGGCTATTATTTAAATGTTTCTTACTTAGGATAGTAAAGATAATGTTTCAAACTATTTCAATCAATTTGTATCGACTTCTTATTTTGTTGCAACAGATCCCGCCGTGTTATTTTAACGACACGTGGATATAGTTCATTCCCCGAATTTTCACACTTCTTGAATAAAACTGTTGATAAATAATCCCATATATCACATATTTGGTTGTTTCGAAAGAAAGCATATACCTCGAATATATTATTATTTAATTTGCACTGGATTGCATTCTTTTTTCATTAAATTAAACTTTTACATAAATGTTGTATCTGCAAATTTAAAGATTTATATCCGCGGCAATATAAAGTATAAAAAAACAGAGATGAAAGAGGTATGTTGGTCAAAATAAACAGGGCTTTCAAACATGCATTCTTAACAGTTAACAGCGTCAAATACAATACAGAACGCTGGCCGATCAACAGGGCTCTTGGAACGAACCTGAGATCTCGGAGATGAAGCAATCTCATCAGCACTGTGTCAGCAACGATGACATCGACGCAATAACTCCTGAGTTGATAAACATTCTTGCTCAGCTTCAAACGCCGTGTGTGTACACTTACAATAAATCTTTGCCTGTAGTTCATTAACATTAAACTTTTTTTTGTTGTGTTTCCTAAGGATCTACCCTGTCATCATCGGAAACGGAAGAAGTTTGCAGTCCGAAATGATAATCGGAGGGTTCACAATACCTAAAGGAGTAAGTAATGTTTAAATTAATATTAAAATAAAAAGCTTCTGGTATAACGCAGAGTGTTGTCTTGTATTATCCAAGCCTAGTGAGAAAATGTTGAATACAATCAAATAAGTAAAAAAATAATTGTGATTATAACACGAAAAAATAAATAAAAATACTGTATGAACTTGAAATGCAAACTTCCAACAAAGTTTAAAAAATTTATTTTCAGGTATGCCTGACATTACATCATTCGCAACAAAACTCGAATGACGCGCAGTGCAATGAATATATTTTGCACTTATTTGTTTTATCTCAGTTATTGTATTTACGCTACTGTAGGCAGCCAACATGGTNTGCAATGAATATATTTTGCACTTATTTGTTTTATCTCAGTTATTGTATTTACGCTACTGTAGGCAGCCAACATGGTTACTGCACCATTGTAACCTAACGTCTACACTTTAGCAACGACAGTCCCTTTACTTCTAGTCCTTCCAAAATTAATTTACCCTTTCAATCTGCAGACTTCGCTCTTGAACATCTTTGAAACCTGAAAATCTTTAATGTTTTTTGAGGTGGTTAAATTTTCCCGACAATTATTTTTTATATATCGTCACATATGTACAATTATTGACAGGTATATTGCGTAATGGACATTACTACCAAAAAACCTGGGAGCGTTTAATGTCATTCAATATTTCAGGTTCAGCGTTCTGAACTAGTACTTACTCATTTAATTTTGCAATGTTGAACCAATATACTTTCAAGCGTCCTTAACCAAAGGTACGAGTTCTTGCAATGCGGTATCATACTTGGCAAGTAGTTATACAACAGACAAATGTGTGCCATTTTTAGGCTTTCACAGATCCTCCCAGCGGCCTGTAAATGCGAAATTGCATGAAATTATATGAAAGTTACAATCAAAGTACGCTGAAGTATTTTATTCTGCTTCCTGGTTTCTTTTTATACTTCGCTTTTCAGTGCAGCATAAATTATCTCGTTTCGTGTCCCACTATTAAAATAAACACAAGCTTGAACGTGGAAATTGCTGGTTTCATGCACGCGATTTTTTTTCTACGTCTCTCCAATCCCGAACATCACTAACCCAGATTATTTACTTGAACGTTCAGCAATGCAACACTTTTTTGTAAGTCGCAGAAAACTCACGATGTCGCATAATAACCTTAGATACAAATAAAATACATAAAAAACTAATTTAAAAATACAATAATAAAATAAAACGAGCAAGAGTGTGAATTGTTATTGGTCAACACGCATGCGAGTAACATACACATAATTCCATAGACGGGATTCAGTCAGTTACTACAAGAAATACTACTCAGTAACACCAGAATGGGTAACCAACATACACATAATAAGAATAATATATCTAGAGAATAGCAAAAAATTTTAATTGGACGTAACGGTGAAAACAACACAAATGAACACAGTGGCTAGGACGGATGTACTCACTGGCAATACAATTAGTAAAACACGGAAGAAAACGAAGGCTATATATTACGAAGTACGCAGACAACGTAACGAAGGCAACGCAACTAACACAATGGCTATAACAGATGTATACCCAGATAACACGAGAACAACACGGAAGAGCACAATGGCTATAACAGGTGTATACCCAGATAACACGAGAACAACACGTAAGAGCACAATGGCTATAACAGATGTATACCCAGATAACACGAGAACAACACGGAAGAGCACAATGGCTATAACAGATGTATACCCAGATAACACGAGAACAACACGGAAGAGCACAATGGCTAGACGAATGTGTACACAGAGACGACACAATGAGGAAAACGTATCTGTGAATTATAATATTTCATTAATAACTATGTGAATAAAAACAAGGAGAAAATATGTATGTTGGTAATGCCTAGTAATAAATAGTTCTTGTTCAAAATATTATTACACTGAGTGCGCAGGGGTACGGTGCGTTGTCCCTCTGGTGTAATTTTCTATACATAGATAATCTTTGTTTGCACGAAGTGGAGGAATATCATGGAAGTAAAAATTTATCAGAGCTTCAGAAAAGTTGGAATTAACCGTGAATGAACTATGTCACTTATTTTTGAGAGGTGTGTAAGGGAAATGGTGCTGGGATCATGTCAGAACATACACTAAAGATGAAGTAGGCAGCTTATTCGTCTTCTGCGCATGTACCCAACATTGACTTACCCCAAAAGAACACAACTATCAACGTCACATGGTCAACAGTGTTAAACTAGTTGGTTTTTATCTTAATATTCAAAGGCAATCCCTTTAATATGAATAGAATACTTTCACCAATTCAAATTTAATAAAATTGCATTACAAATTGGTTAGAGGAAGTATACAAACTTCTCAAAGCACTTGTTTACTAAACAGTGTTCTGACCTCGAATCCAATCCAGGTTGCTTTTGCAAGACGTATTGGCAGAAGAGCAGTTGAATGTTGGGACACGGGGACTGGTTGTGCGCAGCCAGCGAGATCCGTCTACCTCATCTTTAGTCTATGGGTGATAAGTTGTAGTGAGCGTAGCCGATGTCGTGTGCGCAGACCCACGTGATCTTCCCGCACCTGGTGGTGGGCAACTCGGAGCGGTGGTTCCCGCGGCCGGACCAGTTCCTGCCGCAGCGCTGGCTGAAGGCACCCGAGGGCGGCTGCCCCCGCACGGCGCACCCCTTCGCGTCGCTGCCCTTCAGCTACGGCCGCCGAATGTGCCTGGGGCGGCGCTTCGCCGAGGCCGAGCTTCTCATCCTGCTCGCCAAGGTGCGTCGCGTCGCTTCGAGACGCAGGATCCACGTCGTCTCACAGAGCTTGTGAGGCCGCGGCAGTGTGGTGGTCAGACTGCTCGCCTCTCACCTAGGCGAACCGGGTTCCATTCTTGGCGGGGTCGCTCCCGAATTTTCGCACGTGGGAATCGTAAGGGACGATGCAGTTGGTCATGCGAGTTCTCCTCGGGGATCTCCCGTTTCCCTAGCCCTTGCATTCCGGCGCTGCTCCATACTCACCTCGCTTCACCCTCATCGCAGAGCAGCTCTTACACGAACATTGACGTCCGGCATTCGCAATCAGTGCAGATGCAGTTCAGCAGTTTCTGAATCAAATTCTGATGTAAAAATTAAACATTGATGGCTACTTAATGGAGTGGAGAGTGGAGTCGAGTGGAGAAATTTGGGCAGCTCTTAACATCGAAGTCTTGAGAGCCGCACGAGGGTGAAGCAATGTGAGTATGGAGCAGCGCTGGAATGCAAGGGCGGAGAAAACAAGAGATCCCCGAGGAAAACCCGCAAGACCAGCGGCATCGTCCAGCGCGATTCCCATGTGCGGAAATCCGAGATTGATCCCGCCGGGAATCGTACCTGGTTCGCCTTGGTGGAATGAGCTTGAGTAGAGAGACGACACTGCTACGTATTTCATTGAACTCTTATTTTTAAACTACACATTTTTAACACGTCACGATTTTATTGCCAACATAGAATTTGTTCGCCAAAGCACATAAATTGGGAAAATTGTATAGAGTGCATATACGAGATAACCAGTAGCCACTACAAAGCTGTCTTTTTACTTACTTCATTGAATATAAATCGCACAATGAAAATCTAAATGGGTTATTCATACTTCAGTGCTGAAGACTAAAGTCATACAACTATATTTAGAACTTTGTTTAAGGCTTGTATAAAATTAAATAGCACATTATTTATACAGAGCGAATACCTTAAAATTACCGCAGATATTTCGAAAATTAAAGGTTCTAGCGATGTTCTGGTTTCACAGAAGTGAAGTTTAGACAAGGGCTCGTGATTGCAGCACAGACACAGGTTTTATAAGTATTAGAATGTGTATTTCTTGAACAAAGGTACGTGTGTTCAAATGGAACAATGCCTATTCACATAAAGAAAATGAAACTAGAGAAAATTAGAATTTCAATGGTGTGTTTTTTCCCCCCTTGATTCTAGTGCAAGTAATTTTCGTGCTATCGTAATATGGAAGTTTTAAATACCTACAGTTGTCTGCTTAATTAAACTGCTTGTATTGTATCTGGTGGTCTTTTTTTAACACTACCTGTGAAGGACAGTTTTCTCTTTCTTCTTCACAATTCACAGAATTTGTTTATTCACTTTTGTATTTCTTAAAACTGCTGCTACATGATACAGTAAAATCACATTCATGTTCAAGATTTAACATGTGTTTTTGCACATTCAGAAGAAAACCACACACAATAAAACAGGAAAGTAAACATACGAACATCATAGCCTAATAACTAAACAGTTTTGAAGTTCACAAGTAACTGCTCTGTAATTTTTTTTTAACTAGTGATTTTTTTCTTTGTTTTCCAATTTTATATTACAATTTCTGTAAAGCATTCTACCCTCAGGATGTTGTTATTAATACGAAGGCTATGATATTATTAGGTGTTAATTTGTTTTAATGGTCGCATCATATTTCACAGATATTCCGGAAGTACCGCGTCGAGTACCACTACGAAGACTTCCGGTACAAAGTTTGTTCTTCGTACATCCCGGAGAACCCTCTCAAGTTCCGATTGCTGGAGCGGACGTAGATGAACAGTGGACGACACATCGAGACGCTGCTTCTCCACCAGACTCTGCCACGTGGAATGACGCAGTGAAAGACATCCATACCTTTACGTCGTTCAGAAGACGTCTTCACATACACACCAGTGAGACGGCTGTCGTGATTGTGTTTATCACTTTCCCGTACAGCAAAACGGATTTCCGCTGTACGAAATCGTTATTTCGTTAACCACAAAATGTTGTATTAACAAGTACTCGATACCAGGGCCTGTATCAAAAATAAAGATGCAAAAAAATGTATACTCGTAATTTTATTATTTCTACCTCATTTCGTGTGTGGATTGTGAAGTAATTTCAAGTAAAATCTTAATAATGCTGTAAAACATTTGATCATTTCTGTGTACATCATTAAGTGCGTAAGATGGAAGTTGAATTAGTCTTTTAAAAATTCCGTCTTTATGGAAGCTTGTTTGAGGAAAGTATGGGCATTTATAATAACAATAAGCTCAATGATATGTATTGTTTCCAATACTTTATTTTATTTCACTGAAGCTGAATCAAATCCATAAACCACCCCCATACCGACGTGAAGAAGTAAAACTCCTAATACTGGAGTAACAAAGATTTTGCTTTGGTCCATAAAATTCGCAAAAATATTAAGTAGGTTTTGCTGTATGTTAGTTCTTGTCGTCGAATAAAATAGCTGAGGCATGGTAACTCAGTGCATTATGTAGTAATTTAATGTATGCTAAAGATAGTTTAAAAAGTGAAACTTACTGGCTGACTCTTCGAAATGGTGTTCGACAGAAAAAATTTTTAAAACTTTAAAACCTCAAAATATCACAATTCAATAGTCCTCTAAGGTTTTTCAAAAATGTAAAATTTTTATAAAAAACCTGAAATTGAGTAAAGTATTTGAAAAGCAGCATTAAACGTTTATAAACTTAAAATCTGTTTTAGGGGAGTGAAAACCAAGTTTGTTATCAATAAATTTACCTCTGCTTTTAATTTCGCTAGGAAAAACATGCATTTTCTGTTTTTACAATGATAAATATAGTATTTAAATTGACTCTTTTTTTAATTTCCTGCATTGTTTGTAAGGTGGGGTATACATTGACAACGCTATCATGTGGTGAATGTCAAGGGAGGTACGCGGTGTTGAAAATCGAATTTTTAAATGCATAAATATAAATATTGCAGGAAGCAATTTAGATGGAGAAACCAAAATCGTAATGGTGTTTCACGAATCGGAGATAATAAATCTGTGTAAATTCGGTTGGTCAAATCGTTCCCCTTCCTTGCGTAAGTAGTGGTAGTCACCCTCTTTTCGCAGGGAACTTTGGAACTCTAGGCGGTAAATAAAACTTCGAGGCACATTATGACCCACCATGGCACATTGACTACAAAAGGTCATCTTGTCCGAACTCGCTCTGGTGAACCGTTTTCGAGAAAACGCCACCCAAAATCTCGAAGGTGCGGTGTAGCCCTGCGAGGGTAGACAACACGTCTGCCACTGACGCCACGCACGTTCCGGAGGGAACAGGCGAGGATGTAATCAGTGCTTGCGTGGAGGTGAGCTTGGCTGCTGGCAAGTCAGTATGTGCCTGCAGCTGGTTGTAGGAGCACGGAACGTTTTACGCGAGAGGAGCTAGCTGACATGCACCTCACGTACGGAGCAGCCAACACATATGCAAGGCAAGCAGTGGAGCTGTACCGGCAGCGCCGTCCAGCACGACGCCAACCCTCCCGTGCGAGATTTTCACGGTTTTATCAGAGATTGCNTAGGAGCACGGAACGTTTTACGCGAGCGGAGCTAGCCGACATGCACCTCGTGTACGGAGCAGCCAACACATATGCAAGGCAAGCTGTGGAGCTGTACCGGCTGCGCTGTCCAGCGCGTCGTCAACCATCCTGTGCGAAATGTTTACGGTTTGATCAGAGATTGCGGGATGAAGACTCGACGACAGTGACGAGGCCGAATACTGGAGAACCACGGACAAGGCGAACGGTGGCATTTGACGAGGACGTGTTTCACCGTGTGTGGCAGGAACCGTCTGTTTGCTCGCGGGCTGTGGGCCGCTGTGTGGTTGTTAGCCATCCAACGATCCTGCGAGTTCTGCACGAGAACCACGTGCACTACCGCGCAAGGAAGATCCACGTTCTTAGCGAACGTGGTTACGTGCCACGTGTTAGATTCTGCGAGTGGTTCCCCAACAAAATTATGTGCGTCCAAACTTCACATCGCTTGTGCTCTTCACAGATGAGGCCCATTTCACCAGGGACGGAACCTTCAACAGGAGGAACAGCCACGTCTGAGCGCGCGCTAACCCCCCATCACACGCACCTCATGGGCAACCAAGTGCGCTACAGTGTCAATATGGGGACTGGCGTTGTCAACAATCACGTGTTGGGGCCTTATTTGCTACCCGATCGCCTCAATGGAGCCCGCTACCTGGCGTTCCTTCAGGAGGTATTGCCGGAGTTGCTGGAAGAAGTACCGCTTCCCATTCGCCACACCAAGTGGTTTCAGCAAGATGGGGAACCACCACATTTTCCTGCTGCCTTGCGCCGCCATATTGACGTCACATTTTCAGGCCCTTGTATTGGCAGAGGTGAGTCCATCCATTGGCCGGCCGATCTCCAGACCTGAATCCGCTGGATTTATTTTTATGGGGCCATATCAACTCCCTGGTAAAGGAGACGCATGCGACTAATGAGGAAGATCTCGTCGCACGTGTGATAGCCGCATTTGATTCTTTACGCGCCATACCGGACATTTATGCACGGGTCCAGGACAACCTGATCCGACTTTGCAGTTTTTGTATTGAACTTGGGGGAACGGCAATTCGTTATTGTAAATAATGCCATTAATAAATACATACTACGTACACGCGTCATGCAATACTTCTATCTTCACTCCGTTCCTTGTTCCCTACGGTCTTCCTCATTAACATTAACCATTATCGGCTCTCAAGACCTGGCTGTTAAGAGTCGCCCAAATCTCTTCACTCACTCACTCACTCACTACATCCCCGTAACATGGTGCAAGTGGCAGATGTGTTGCCAACCCTCGCAGGGCTACACCGCACCTTCGAAATTTTGGGTGGCGTTTTCTCGAAAACGGTTCACCGGAACGAGTTCGAACTTACGCAATGAAGGGGGGCGATTTTACTAATCAGTTTTACACAGATCTACGATCTCCGATTCGTGAAACACCATTCCGATTTTGGTAGCGCTATATCAAGTACTTCCTGCAATATTTATATTTATGTATTTAAAAATTCGATTTTCATCACCGCGTACCTCTCTTAACATTCACCACATGATGATGTTGTAAATGCGTATAAACTCCACCTTATTTTCCACAAAGAATCACCTTCTGGAGTTTCGCACATGAATTCCTATCCACTATATATATATATATATATATATATATATATATATATATGTATACATATATATAAATTTCGTGAGATCCTGATGTGGGCTCATCCCGTGCAAGTAAATTTTCCATAATTTCTTTCGTTTCGAATAAATTTGAAGACTCTACGGTAGTTTAAACACTCTGTATGTATGCCACCAACCAAGGCGAATTATTTTCGGGACTCGACAGAATTTATACCATAGGTGCTCGGCACAACTTTTATAAACTTCCAGGCTATCACCTCCACCACCACCTCCTCATCATCATCCTCGCTTATTCACAAGCACTTATTTTGCCACACCGCACAGGAGCTGAATGCCAAACGTTTATAACATGGAATAAAATGGAGAGAAGTGAACACGCTGCTGTTCATCGTTCTTTTTTATTTTAAGTTATGGTAAAGAGTATACTTGTATGTGAAGTGTTGTGAAAATTTCAGATACTTACTTGCACAGTGCCCAGGTGCAAAAGTAACTTTAAAACAAATATAAAATTACAAGAATATGTGCAGTGCTTCGAAATACCCAGCGATCCAGATCGCATCGCTGCTAACACCCAGAATGCTTTATATCACTGTGAATATGTCCACAAATAAATCATAAAATATCTTCTACAACATTTAAATATTTCTCACGTCACTGGATGAAAGTTTGAAACAGATAATTTAGAATCAATGTTTGGTCAGTCTATCAGAGACGACTACGGCAGTACGCTTCCCTCTCGTATAGCTTTTTCATGTTAACTAAGCGCTTTTGAAAGCCTTACTTAGGATCTACTTTTCCTCCCATTTTTATATTCTTCCGCCGGACTTCAGATGAATACTGCCATGCATTTTCTCATTTTATTCATGCGTCACCCAAGTAAAAACCGTGGAACTTTTAGGAGCGTTAATATGTCGACGATATTCAAAGTTATACTTTTATGTGTATACAAGAATAAATGCTGACTTTAGTAGTCATTAATGTGCTCATAACTTTCTGAATAAAACATCAGGTCTTAAAACTATTTTTATCAATTCGCTGTCAACTTATTTGGCATCACGCATGCCAACGTGTACTGCAGCATATATGCAGTTATTGGCAGTGATTCTCTTTTCAAAGGTTTGTTTCAAAAGCGCTCACTTAACTGTGAATAGCATTTGTCATTGCGGCTTCCAGAAAAAAATAGAAAAAAAACAGTGCCACTGTTTTAAGATACACAACAAATAAAAATGTTCACACATGTTACACAGAGCACCGTGACATGTCCTACAACATTTGCAGTTACACTGTAAAGGCGAGAGGTTACCTTTCGTCGTGACCTTGGAATTGTAATACTTACAGTTCAATCAGTCCCCCACGAAAAGAAGCGTTGGGTGTGGACAATGTGCATATTTTATGCCATCTACTTCCGAAAAAAAACTAGTATATTGATTTAAGTGAAACATTTTAATTCAGAAGAATGCTGAATGTTACTAATGTAGTGCTGGAAGCCCAGCTGTTCAACACGGTGCCACTAGCAATGGCAGCTTAAGGCCCCCGTCTACCTGGAACTTTTTCCCACGTTTAGGCCGAGAAGCGCGGGAGCGATAAGGACGACACTGCCACGCGCATCCAAGTACGCCATCGCCGCTAAGCGCAAGGCTCTCAACTGGCGTGCAGTGTTCTCGTCGTGCTGCGTGTGCCTATGGGACTTTCAGCGGTGACCATATTATTTTATTAGTGTGAAGTCTTTAGAAAGGTTCAGTGCAGGCCCCTATAGTAGTTTTGTATGTATCTGATGCGTGCATTTTGAGCTACAGCGCCTTGTAAAGGCCGTTTTTAGCGGTTTTGGAGTACTCTGAATTGATGTTTCTAACGTGCGTGATATTTTGAAAGTACTTAACAGCTCTCGTCTGAAGTTTGTGTTCTTTTCGTAGATCAGCACGTTGGACGCACGCTTAATAGTTTCGTTGAAAAACGTGTATTTGGAACACTGCAACGCAGTTCAAGCGCCAGGTAGACGGGCGCCTTAAAAAAAAAACAGTAGACCGCAGCAGTGCTAACACCTGCAGTAAGAGGCTCTCCTACGTGGGCGGCAACCAGTTTTACACTAAAGTGCAGCAAGCAAGCAAATCAGCCGATTAAAGGCAGGCGCACGGGCACTAGGGTGTATTTTGAATTTTCGCCAAGATGCCGTTCTCTAGTCTTCCCTCCCTGAAGGCCGGCCTGTGAGAATGTTCGTTCGTTTGGAACTAGGAGCGTAGTTGACTGCGCCACCCTCTTGGAGGAGCTGAAGGAAGAAGTACTAGAATGTGAAACAGAGCCGCACGAAGGCATCTTCCCAATGAGAAATTGCTTAGTTTCCAAGGCCTCTTTATTGGATGCATTAGGATTTCAGCAATGTCCTAAGAACCAGTAGTTTTGTATATATTCTAACAAATAAAGTTTGAAATTCACCCTCCACCATAATGCAAATGAGAATCAGCCAATTTCCCTTTCATTATTGCAGGATAAATAGACGAGTCATTTGGTAGTAGGTCATTACTACTGATGGTGGTAGAGTATTAAAAGAATTCTTGGCACATTTATGGAGACCTAAAGGTAACAGCTCTTTTACTATAACTTAGATTCTGATAGATAGACGTATGTTCGGTTTTAATCTGATTGGAATAAAAATAACAGAAAACTTAATAAATATCAGTGACTAAACAAATATCCTGTTATCTGGAATTGAAGTTGATGTTTTCCTCATCGTGATAGACTAGAAGCAAAATGAAGAGGGTGTGTGTACACAATCTCTGTCACCTGCGGAAATTTTTTCTCTTTTTAAATTACGGTCAATATAAATAGTAAACCATCGTAAATATGTTTATTTTGCGTGATTATTTGGCTAAATTCAATAAAAAAAAACATATTTAATTCCCCTCTGCAGTTGGCTGCGACTTATTCAATCAGTTAAATTGTTTCACGACACTTACTTATTCAATGAAATTATTTCACTGAAATATCAGTAGTTTTCCACTGATTCTAAGTGGAGCCATTTTCACTTATTCAAGTAAATTAATTTCACTGCGAATCAGTGGTTTTACACTGATTCGAATTTAGAGTATACTGCTCATTGTAATATCGCATATAGAGTGTTGCTATCATGTGATGCATTTATACTAAAATTACACGAAACACTCTCTGAAGCATAGAAATTTACTTTGTTTTTAAATGATAATTACATCAAATTATTTGTCTGCGGGAAGAGAGAATTTATCTACATAATTCTCAATGGCAGTCTCAACACTCGACCTTATCCATTTGGTCTACAGTAGTACACAAACCGCGGGATTATGCCTCAAATAATTTCCATCGACAATAATAACTAAAAATAATAATTTTTAAATACTGCTCGATGTCTGAACCAAAAAAGCCCTCAGAGCGAGAAGGCAGATTCAAGACTCCTCGATGTGTGAACCAATCCATGTGGGTAATTATTGACCGGACCTCCATATTGGATGATGTCACTGGATGTTGTTCGTTTTTGACATTCGAGCTCGAGAGAACCTTGAATCCAAAAAAAAATCGTTTAACAAAACTCAATTTTTGTATTTAAAAAAATGTTTAAAAACTTTTCGAAACTTAATAATACCAGATTGTATTTTTTTAAAAATTGAATTAATAAGCACAATTCAAAACAAAAAAATATTTTTACATACAGTACATTGGATAAAAATTAACAAAAAAAAATATTGAAACTTGTGTTTAGTGTTGGTTGCCTGCGCTCCACTCCAGGGATCGATTTTTGTAAATATGGTGGAGCACCCAAACCCACCCCCTCGCTATATGGCATA
The DNA here is from genome assembly GCA_002778355.1 of Clitarchus hookeri. NCBI lineage: Eukaryota > Metazoa > Arthropoda > Insecta > Phasmatodea > Phasmatidae > Clitarchus > Clitarchus hookeri. Next base: position 78,372 of record NQII01005728.1, on the reverse strand, counting down.
TGGCAACCAGCAGTCGACTTACTCGGGCCAATTATTCATTGGCTATTGTCGGCAAGACANCCTTGCAAATACTTTTTCATTGCTTATTTAGTCGGCTAATACGTCGGCTCCCCTCCTCTAACCACTTGGCTGTAGTTCGAACCCTCCCTAACCCCTCAACTCTTTCCCACTATTTACTCGCTATAGCTCGGCCAATCAGATAATTTCAGCAATCAAATAATTTCCTAAGCCATACATTTCAGCGTTATCGGTATTGAATGCTTACAGATATTATTGTTAATCCGCCATTTTGCAAAATAGCATAAATTTAAAAAATCCATATATCACATTTTTTATACTAACAATACANTTGCTTATTTAGTCGGCTAATACGTCGGCTCCCCTCCTCTAACCACTTGGCTGTAGTTCGAACCCTCCCTAACCCCTCAACTCTTTCCCACTATTTACTCGCTATAGCTCGGCCAATCAGATAATTTCAGCAATCAAATAATTTCCTAAGCCATAAATTTCAGCGTTATCGGTATTGAATGCTTACAGATATTATTGTTAATCCGCCATTTTGCAAAATAGCATAAATTTAAAAAATCCATATATCACATTTTTTATACTAACAATACGGGTAACACTCAATAAATTTTGTCGCATATATAGTTTTTATTATTGTTCCTGCAACATTGGAAAACATTATAATACNAGGTAACACTCAATAAATTTTGTCGCATATATAGTTTTTATTATTGTTCCTGCAACATTGGAAAACATTATAATACTACCAATTTTATCAGCTTTTAGAGAGAAGTCATCACCTACCTTAATTTAAACATGATATATTGTAATGTTTTGTACTCACAGAAATATTTATCATCTTTTATGATATTATTTTAACATCCACTATCCAACAGCCAAGTTAAAATGTCACTGCTTACTTCAATGTTGTCTGATGAGAATTAATTCTTGATGTCTTAATGTACACGATGAATGACTTAACATGTTACTTGTTATCTACAGTTGAATATTCTGCCATTATATTGTTTCTGTTTCTCGAATACCTCTCCGTGTCGTATTTTCTCTTTGATTATAATTGTTTCTTCCAGTTTGTATTCTGACCATTTCTTTGAATATAACCTGGCTGAATACATCTATAACATAATATTGTTTTGTTGCCGTTAATGAATCGATTTTGTTTGTATCTTTGTTGCATATTTATATCTCTTGCTTTGTGTGAATTGAAAGTTTGTACATTATATTCACCGCTACTAGATTCTCTTTTATTATGTTCCATTAACAATTTTGACTTGACATATTCAACTGACTTTTCTTTTTCTGGTAATGCATCAATAATATTTACAATGTGTGAGAAACTTTCTGGCAAATATAGTAACATACATTTTAATTTGTCTTCCTTGTTCACGTCTTCACCTGCATTTTTTAAATGATTGCATAGTTTTTCAAATGCATTTAAGAAATCTACAGGATTATTAATTTCCTTCATTTCTAGCTCTAAAATATTTTTTTTGTATAATAACTTATTTGCACTACTTTTCAGCAAATGTGTTTCATCAAACATTTTAATCATATCTTTTGCAGTTTTTTCATATATTATTAGTTCCAGTTGATAGTTGTTAATACTGTTAACCATGTAATTTATAGATTTAATTTCCATTTTAAACCATTCTTTTTCAGACATGCATTGAGACATAACATCATGATGTATAACATCGTAGCAGTTTTTCATTTCCAAAAAACGATTGCATTCTGAACTTCCATTTATCGTAGTTGGTTCCATAAAATGTTTGAAGAATAAAATCATCTCTGATTTCCGCCATGTAGTTTAGTTAGTTTAGTTAAGCTTGTTTTTCTTCACACTTAACAACCACGGATCTTTGCTACCATGTTGGAATTTTTTGTTAATTAGATTAATACATTCGTAAACACTTCTTTTAAATACTTACTTATATTAATTAAATCACAGTTTTTCAACTTATTTTACTACATACAATGAGGCTCACATATTCAGATATAAAATAAAACACAATAAGAATATTTTCATAGAGAAAGAATTCTCTTAGTACATAAATCACTATTTTAACCACTTATATAGATTTGGTCTACAAGGTGAAAGTGGACTTTTGTTAAAGTTGGAAATGGGCTTTTGAAGTTGGGTTTTATTTCCCAAATGTCATAATTCTGGAAACCCGACGTTTACCAGTTTAGCTGAATTGGATCCCCGGGACATTATTTGTTGGAAAACAGTGCCAGTACATGAAAGTATTATTAATCTGACTGCTGTAATTAGTTTTTATTCATAATCTGTTTTAATAGTTTTCTAGTAAGGAGATGAAGTTTGAGCTTAGTTATGAAATATAAATTTATAGAAAACTAATTCGTACTACAATCTATCTCCATATTCTTGGTCATGTAGAGCTTATGTACACTGAGGCGAAAAAGGTCATGGGATACCTCCTAATATCGTGTCGGACCTCCTTTTGCCCGGCGAAGTGCAGCAACTCGGCGTGGCATGGACTCAACAAGTCGTTGGAAGTCCCCGGCAGAAATATTGAGCCATGCTACCTCTATATATCTACATAATTGCGAAAGTGTTGCCAGTGCAGGAGTTTGTGCACGAACTGACTTCCCGATTATGTTCCATACATGTTCGATGGGATTTATGTCGGGCGATCTTGGTGGCCAAATCATTCGCTGGAATTGTCCAGAATGTTCTTCAAACCAATCACGAACAGTTGTGGTCCGGTGACATGGCGCATTGTCATCCATAAAAATCCCATCGTTGTTTGGGTACATGACGTCCATGAATGGCTGCAAGTGGTCTCTAAGTAGCTGAACATAACCCTTTCCAGTCAATGATCGGTTCAGTTGGACCAGAGGACCCAGTCCATTCCATGTAAAAACACCCCACACCATTATGGAGCCACCACCAACTCGCACAGTTCCTTGTTGACAACTTGGGTTCATGGATTCGTGGGGTCTGCGCCACACTCGAACCCTACCATCAGCTCTTACTAACTGAAATCGGGACTCATCTGACCAAGCCGCGGTTTTCCAGTCGTCTAGAGTCCAACTGATATGGTCACGAGCCCAGGAGAGGCGCTGCAGGTGATGTCATGCTGTTAGTAAAGGCACTCGAGTCAGTCTTCTGCTGGCATAGCCCAGTACAGCCAAAGTTCGCCGCACTGTCCTAACGTAAACGTCCGTCGTACGTCCCACATTGATTCCTGAGGTTATTTCACACAGTGTTGCTTGTCTGTTAACACTGAACATTCTGCGCACACGTCGTTGGTCTCGGTCATTAAGTGTAGGTGGCCGGCCACTGCGTTGTCCATGGTGGGAGGTTATGCCTGAAATTAGGTATTCTTGGCACACTCTTGACACTGTGGATCTCGGAATGTTGAATTCCCTAACCATTTCCAAAATGGAATGTCCCATGTGTCTAGCTCCAACTATCATTCCGCATTCAAAGTCTATTAATTCACGTCGTGCGGCCATAATCACGTCATAATCCTTTTCACATGAATCACTTGACTGCAAATGAAAGCCCAACCAATGCACTGCCCATTTATACATTTTGTATGTTATACTACTGCCATCTGTATATTTGCATATTGCTATCCCATGACTTTTGTCGCCTCTGTGTATAATGCGTAAATGTCAATAAAGTTTGTTTGATCGAAATCGGATCAGTGGTTCTCATTTTATGTTTCTAGATTATGGACTTAGAACATTTCTCACCTGTCTGTCGCATGCTTCTAAGTTGTCTATAGTTATACTGCTCACTGTCACTTTCTCTTCGGATTAACTTTTAAGAGGTACTGCCTAACAAACAGCCGCAGTTTTAATAGCAGTTATAACCAAGCCTACTGCAAAGTCTTGAAAGTATTTCAAAATAACATTAAACTGTCAGCAGAGACATCCGCCCTATGTGATCCAACAGGGAGAGCCAGGGACCTATGGCCTTCCGTGTGGAGCAGCCAGTGGACGTAAGAAAACTATTTGACATCGGATTTCAGAGGTCGTATATTATTTCATGGATTGAAGAAAAATTAGCTTTTGGTGTCAAGCGGAGAGAAACAATGAGGAATTTAATTTTTGTGGCACATTTACAGAGGAAAGTTGTTACAAAGTCTAAGGAATATTCGTGGAAATTTGGAAATGTAGTATGTTTGCAATTTCGAAGTTGTAGGTCGAGACATTATTACTGGTAACAATGTATTTAGTAAAGAGGTGTAGCGTACAGAGTTAGCAACGGCCAATATTTCAGTATTGGATGAAGGAGGACCTACTGATGTACTGTTTGGAGCAGTTTATTTATTTTATTGTTTTCATGGAAGGTTCCTGAGTGAATGCTTGCCCTACATGTGAACAACATAAATGATTTCTTTCCAACGCAGCTCAAGGTAGTCTTGCTCCCAGTTGTATATTGAATTGTTTTGTAGAATTACAAATATTGTACAAAATACAGTTACACTCTACAACGACTATAGGATACGAGGTTCTGGTAACAAAAATTACATTTGGACAGTCCTTTTATACACTGAAGAGCCAAAAAAAACTGGTACAAATGCCACCAGCTTGAACAGTCCCCTGTTGACATGTAGGGTCCATGGATTCATGAGGTTGTCTCCATACACGTACACGTCCATCCACCCGATACAATTGGAAACGAGATTCGTCAGACCAGGCAATGTGTTTCCAGTCATCAACATTCCAATGGCGGTGTTGGCGGGCCAGGCGAGGCGTAAAGCTTTGTGTCGTGCAGTCAACAATGGTACACGAGTGGTCCTTCGGCTCCGAAAGCCCATATCAATGATGGTTCGTTGAATAGTTCGCACGCTAGCACTTGTTGATGCCCCAGCATTGAAATCTGCGCCAATTTGAAAAAGTGTTGCACGTCTGTCACGTTTAATGATTCTCGTCAGTCGTCGTTTGTCCCGTTCGTTAACAATCTTTTTCCGGCCGCAGCGATGTTGAAGATTTGGTGTTTTACCGGATTCCCGAAATTCACGGTACACTCGTGAAATGGTCGTACGCGAAAATCCACATTTGATCGCTACCTCGGAGATGCGATCTCTCGTTGCGCAGACTATAACACCACGTTCAAACTCACTTAAATCTTGATATCCGGCCATTGTAACAGCAGTAACCGATCTAGCAACTTTGCCAGATGCTTGTTGTCGTATGTAGGCGCTGCCGACCGCATCGCGTTACTCTGATTGGTTCCATACCTCTTATTTGCATACACACGCCTATACCAGTTTTTTTTTTTACTCTCCGATGTAATAAGTAAATTATAATTATGGTGTCCAATTATGGAGGTTAAACAAAATGCAAGTATACTCAACAAAAGCTGCTGGCTACATATTCTTAGTAACGTAAATTATTACACACAGCAGGCATTCATTTTAGATTACTTATCATTCTGGTGCCCAGTTACCAAGATTATACCAAATCCTAATATATTCTACATGACTATTGGCTAGGATATGCTTGGTACAAAAATATCGCAGACAGACAGGCACTCATTTTAGCCCACTTAATTGTCATTGTGGTCCAATTTCGAATGTTAGGTTATACAACAAACAAATATACTCTGCATTAACCATTGGCTACATAATATTGATAATATAAAACCAATAACATACTGACTGACTCTCATTTGAGATCACTTAATTATTCTTATGGTGTTCAGTGGCATTAGGTTATACAAAACACACATCTACTCTATATTCTAGGTAACATAAAATATCACATGCAGACACACACTCATTTTAGATCACTTAATCTTCAACTCCAACTGTTATGCTATTAACTCCGTCTTAATTTTCTTTCTGGATTGGGTAGTGTTTTTTTCTTATTCTTCTCCTTCTTATTCTTAATATCACTAAGGAGGGAGTTATAGGTGGCTGTCAGGAGCTGTTTTAAACTTCTGAGACCACATTTTGAGGTGCTATGTTTCTCTTAGTGGCAATTGTTTTTATTTCTTGTTTTATATAGGTCGATGTTTTTGTTTTGGATTGTGGACATGTTACAGAATATTTTGTTAGCCTTAATTTTAAACATGTACGTTGCTGCTGAGGTTTTGGCCATATATTTAAGGGGAAAGATGCCTGAAAAGAGGTAGATACTATTTACCATTGTTGATATATGGTATCCATAAAGAAATCTTATGGCTATATTTTGCAGCACTTCCAACTCGAGACATAGTCTTACCTGCTGTTACACCAGATGATATTCATCAAGTTTAATTCTGAGTGAATTAGTGCATTAATCCATTCCGTAAGTAGTGGTGAGGTATTTTATTTTGGAGACGTGGCAAAATTCCAATTGCCAGTATGATTTTGCTCTGTACACTCCTAATATGCTTTTCCCAGGTGAGATTAGAGTATATGTGTAATCCAAGGGATTTGGTATTATTCACCCTGTTAATGGCAATGTTGTTGGTAGTAAGAATTTTATCATTATTAATGTTTTCTGACGCTTTATGAATGAACATATTAATAGTTTTATTTTCATTCATAGAAAGTTTGTTTTTATGGAACCATTGGTTGAGGGTCTGTGTATCATCCTGCATCTGTTCAACTAACTCATTAGCGTTATCTCCTGTGTAAGCAAACTGGAATCATCTGTAAAGTGCGAAATTTTGCCCTTTAGATTCCATTTACCAATATCATTGATGTAGATTTTAAAAAATAATTGGCCCTAGTACTGCTCCCTGAGGAATACCATTATTTATATTTATTATATTATTATATTACTTTCCTTGTCCCCAATTTCGACATATGCTCTTCGTTTGTGAGATGGTCCCTAAACAATTGCAGCATTACACCTCTAATCCCTGCTAGTTCTAACTTGTAAAGTAATATTTCATGGTTAATTGTATCGAAATTGCTGCTGCTAAACTCATGACAGGGTATAAACTTCAGTTAAAAACAAGGTTGGTAGCATCTGAAGTTCTTTTGGGAAGCTGGATTTTGATTGGAATGTTATCTGATGATCGTGGTGCCATAAAATCTGGTAAAATAAGTCCAGCCCCTGCAGTTAGCACCACATTGTGTGTATATCGATCTACAAAACTAATGCTCAAAACACAAAGTACTAAATGATCCCCGGTGTACAATGTAAGGAGGGCAATAAAATACAGACGAGTTCAGATGTATCTCAGCATTTTGCAAATAAATTAAAGAAATAATAATGTTATTGCAGTTTCTAAAGATATAAATGTTAATTTGTATATGTTTTCTAATGTGGAAGAAATCGTGAACTAAAACAGTATTAAAGGGTGCATACTGGTTTAAAGGGGCGGTGACAAGTACAGAAATGATTTTAAGGTGAAGGTAAATCGACGTAAGCACCAGACACCATCGACAGGCGGTGTCATGATGATGCTGCTGGTGATTTCAGGGCTGTGTGGTCGTCCGCCCGGACATAATCCATTGCTTCGGTAATGATAATAGAGTCGTCGCTAAGATTAAGGTGAGGTGAGTTTCCCCTCGCGCATGAAGCCTACATACATGCACCTTGTGTGCGTATTCAGGCTGATCCACATGCTAGGTGGACCGAATGAGAATTTATAGAGAATATTCCAGAAGATAGGTTGTTGGGGGTCCCACACCCCTAAACATCGAGAAGGCAGTGCTTAGAAATAACACGCATGGTATGTTAACACATGTATATTTCACTTGGCACAAATTATATTAAACTCATGCATTCATGAGGGACAAGTTGCATGTGTCCTAGACATTTTCGCCCATCCGCCAGGTGGGCTCAGCTGTAAAATATCCATTCACTTCCTCAGACTATGCTAGTTCCAGGGAAAATGAAAGTTCCAGTAGAGAAAATTAAGCTATTGCTAGTTACTGATTGTTGCAAAATACATTATGGTACCCCACGCATGACAACCCCTGTGACTCTCGCATTCTCACTGAACTGGCAGGAGCACAAGGCTGTGTGCATGGCAGGCCATGCCAAAACTACATTCTTGCAAAACGAAAGCTTAAAACTAGACAACTTACTTAAACAAACACTGAAAATTAACAAAAACACACATGCACAAATAACCCTTGCAGTAAAAACACAAACAACTAAAATTAAATGTGAGTGATGGCATATGAAATTCCCTTGAAACATAAACACTTGCTATAAAAATGGAAGAGGCAAATTTTGGTTGCTTGTACACTTTACACATGTCTAAGATTTACAATATTTATTTCTAAATGTTATTATTGCACACTGCAACAATGTTAAGAAAACTTTTTCATATTGTTCATCGGTGCAAAGAGGAAGGGTGAACGGTAGAAGAACTCTGCACTGGCTTGCACCACTTTTACATTACACTGCACTGACACCAGTTGAACTCGTTGAAATAGTGGAGGTGGACATGTGGCTTGGCAGATGGTCTAAAAGGGCCAGCATGTCGTCCTGCGTCGAACTTTAAACAAGTAAGCCTTAAGGTAAAGAAGGGTGTGTTGGACATACTGAAGGGAAAAGTTAAATTGCAACGTTCGTCACATGAGAAACGTTTAAGAAAGCTAAGAGGTTCGTTGCTAAGGGTTTGTTGACAATGAGAAGATACATGTAAGAAATAAATACAAGGGCTGATTTACAAGTCATCCCAACAATTGCTTATCTCCCTAAAATGATCCAACACAGGAAATATACTATGTAGAGTTGAAAGTGTACGACAAGAACGTTTTAAAGGTGACACCACATGGGGTATGGATGGAGGAATGTCCGGCAAGGAATAAAGACAAATATGGCTGCTTGAAATCACAGTTTAATTGATTTATTCTCGTACAGTCTGTATGCATACAATTGAATGAGTACGTATTGATCGTTTACATGCTGTTTAACAACCTTCTAAGTAGTGTCCGAGGTTGTCGAAGGTTCGTCAATGTGTGCTACCCCACATTGAACTACTGTTGCAGTCAGATGGGGTATGAGTGCACCGTCCGGCCATAAGCATGTTCCCTATGTCAGTTGTCGAATGACCAAAGTCGAACAGCGTGTGTACATCAAGATAGACGTACATCGCGGCCGCAATGCTAGCGAGTAACATGCAGAGTTACAGGAAGCAATGGGTAATCATGCTATACCCTATTGCACAGGTAGGTAGAGGCCTTCAAACAGGGAAAAGAGCCAACACCCTACCTACATTGTAGTGGACGTGCTGTGTCAGCTGACCACGACGTACGCGTGGCTCTGGTCGATCAGTGGCTAATGAAATACACTCGCTGGACTGTTATGGAATTAGCCCAGCATAAATTTATTCCTGCATTGTCAGCGCGCCGAATTCTACTGCGGGACTTAAATGTACAGAAGATTTGTGCCAAGTGGGTGCCACATCATTTAACTGAGTTCGATAAGTGGACCTGATATGTGACATGTCGAATCAATTTGGAATGCTTTCACCATGAAGTCATGAGCATGCTGAACCTCATAATTCCAATTTATAAAACATGGGAACGAGAATACTAACTCGAATTGAAGCGACAGTCCAATGAATGGTGTCATCCTTGATTACCATGAAGATTTAAGGTACGACAAAACCCGGTACCCACAAAGCTGATGATCATTTTGGAATATGACAATCGAAGTGTTTTAGTGTGCCATCAAGTTCGTGAGGGCTCTACTGTAAATGTATAGTACTGCCTGTAATTTCTGAGATACCATCTTCATCGTGAAGTTCGGGAGAAACGTCTTGAACTATTGGGCATCGCTATAGTATGCATGACAATGCTAGACCTCATACAGCAGGTATTGTCACACAGTGTTTGCAACATTGGGGATAGGAGGTGTTGCCATACTCTCCCTATTCGCCCTATCTTAGTCCGTGTGACCACGATCTTATTCCCAATTTGAAAATGCCATTGCATGGTAAACGCTTTGCCAACAGACAAGACATCGTCACAGCATTTCGACGAGATGTAGTGCACATTGACGGATCTCATGCAGCCAATGGTATTTCCCGTCTGCCTCATCGCTGGCATCGAACTGTGAACAACCTCGGAGACTACTTTGAAAGATTAATATAGATCGCATGCTTTCGCAGTTTTGAAGGGGGTCAAACAGCTCGTACACGTACGGGACGTACCCGTTAAAATTAGTACATGCAGGTTGTAAGAGAATACATAAATTAAACAGTAATTTCATGCAGCCAAGTTTGTCTTAGATCCTTGACGGGCATTGCTGCATCCATGCCCCATGTGGTGTCACCTTCAAAACGTAAATGTCGTACACTATCAACTGTACATAGTAAATTTCCTGTGTTGGATCATTTTTAGGAGATAAACAGTAGTTGCCATTACTTCTGAATCAGCCCTCGTAATATAATAAAATGTCGTCCCTCAGTTAATTTCATAGTGAGAATTAATGCGTGTCTCTCACGTCGGTTGCTGTAGCTGTATTGACAAGCTCTCTATTCCTGAGAAATATCTCATGTAGGAATCTGAGGAGGATAAATAAATGAAAGGTACGCGTTCTTGAGCCAAAGACTGTTTGGTTCTTTGATCAAGCTCAGCAGTATGTATGTCTTCCCCTGCAAGAGAGTTCTGGAGGGTGTGCGCAGGGTGCGAAGTGTTTTATCATATTGTAGTCCTACAGAGACGCTGTTAAGATATCAGAAGAAAGTGTACCTTTATTTGTTTCGTATCACAGGTCGATCAGAAGAAGTGTACTAACATCTTAAAGCACTTATTTTATGTAAATACTCGGCAAACTCAGACGAGGCTGGGGAATTTGATAGTCGTAATGGAAAGAAAAACAGTAGTTTCCTCTGAGGGTGCAATCGGCTTCCCCTAAGACAATAATGATACCGCGCGGATTGTACGGCCTATTCCTTAACTCTAGGAATGCAAGACGAAATAATATGATTATCCCGCTACCGTATTTTCTGTAAGTCGGTATCCCGATCGTATAGTTTGCAAATGTGTGAATCTGCCATTAAAACGTGTTTCAGGTTTGAAAATTATCGCATTAAAATTATTTTTTCTGGTTTTTATTTCTGCGCAATTTATTTTAGAAACGTATAATAATAATTATTTAAAGAAGAGCAGTTGCCTCTCTTTTTCGTAGAAGGGTATTTAATTGTTTTAAGGTTTGTAAACCGTTCTGATGCAAGGACACGCTTTATTTCAAAATGGCGTTTGCGTGAATTTATGAGAATCGGCGTTTCAATTTATGGTATTGAAAATAGGTACAACATATTGAATGCTGTTTCCTAACATATATAATGAACGAAGAAGATGACGAAGATACAGTCGTTCAAGAGGTGCGCTATTATGGTTATTAGTATTTACATTACTTAGTAATGTTTAGTAGTTACTTTTATAGGTTATGACTCCCGTTAAAAACACGTGTGTGATGTATAGTGTGTAATTAGTAAATAATACGCTTGCATATTGTGTTTTAAACCTTTTTGCGTGTTTTAAATTACTTCAGGTGAAAGGTAAACAGCAAAGAGACAACTTTAATTGCATCGTAGTGTTCGGTGACGTACAAGTGTTGGAGTGCCTTATTCTGTAATACTAGGATGATTTTGAACCTTAGATGTTAGCGGATAATATTGTGTATTTTTAACTAAATGTTTAAAGCAAATTAGCACTGAATACGTGCGAACTCTAGATATCGCAGACATAAGATTTGGTAAGACATGTTCAGTTCCCGTTTTTATTTCCAACTCGTACATGACTGTTTCTGAATTTTAGGCGTGTAGTAAATACTCTTCCATCTGCACAGCCTTTTAAGCCCGATTCACTTATACGCCTATGACTGAACAGGGTAATTATTCAGAATATGGGTTTTTCTGAAGGACGTCGTAGACCCACAAAAGTTGCATAAATGGGTTATGCACAGCTTACCTTTTTAATATTGAGAATGGCGTAATGGTAAAATAAGTGGAACGTTCTAAATAAACCCAACAATCCTCAGTTACATTAACACCCTACAATCCTAGGTTAGATTAAAACTCTACAATCCTAAGTTAGATTTAAAATGTAAAATAGTGATTCACTTATTGTGGGGTTAGGTTAGGTGGGCACATATTACGAGATTCGTAGTTGTGGTTTGTAACTGTCATACGTTAATGCCCATGGTAAATTTGTGTTCTGCATATTTAGTAGATTGGAAGTATACAACTTTCTGTGATTTTTCTTGTATTTTCAGAAAGGCCCCTATTCTATATAATTACCGAAGGGATGGTCAGAGATACCTGTGCTGTGTAAGGCCAGGAAATGTGGTTGTCAAGCTGCACCAGGAAGGGGAGCGCACATAGTCGCAGTATTTCTTGGACATATTGTTGCACTGTCATGGTTCCTTCAATCACCACTAGCGGGGCACAGGAATGGTAGGAAATGGCATCCTACATAATGACAACTCTCATTGGGGCAGTGTGCCACTCTGCAATTAAGTGTGGATTGTAGTGCTGGTTAGGACATCTTCAGACTCGAATTCGGCGGTCGTCTGTATCTAGACAGAACCATGATTCGTCTTTGAACACCACTCTTTACCAATCCACAATCTACCATGCTGCTCGTTCTCTGCCGGTCACGTGTTCTGTGATAGACGGGTCATGACCGTAGACATCGTAAGGTACGCTCTGGTTGCAGATTCCTCTCTGATAGCCACTTGGATATGGTAACTGGTTGACACAGACGTATCCCCAGTTGCTGTGACATGTCCGATGGTGCACAGCAACGCATAAGGAGTCCCTACAACCTGCCACCAGGGTTGATAAAAATCATGATTTTTTTAAAATCAAAATAATCGGATTTATTTGATTTAAATCAGATTTTTTTGATTTATTTACATATTCCCATATTTTTTATTTTGAAGTCAGTTATTATTTANTTTTAAAATCAAAATAATCGGATTTATTTGATTTAAATCAGATTTTTTTGATTTATTTACATATTCCCATATTTTTTTATTTTGAAGTCAGTTATTATTTTTAAAAAAACATCTTTTTGTTTATTTTAATCATATTTTAATTTATAGAATAAAAAAGAATCAGCATTGCAGTTCTTCTAAAATTATCAATATTAATCACATTCAAACAAAAAATCAACAATGAAAAATTAAGAAATTCAACGACTTAAAATTGAAAAAATCTGTTTGGCTGGTTACATAATTGTTTTTTCCCATTCAGGTTCTTTAATAGGAAAACTTGTTTGGCAGCCTTCTTGGTGCCTAACCTATTTCTTATTTTGATATGCATCAAATTAAAAGTTGAAAATATTCTTTCCACCCCAGCGGAAGATGCAACAGCACTTAGCAGTTGCTTTATTATCTGTAATTCTGCTTCAGTTATACATTTTTTCATTTTGTGGATTGCTAACCACCAATGAGTAGGGGCGGTTTTCTTAATGACATGTTCAACAACTAATACTCCAGTGAAAGGCTGAACTTTTACATTCAAAAGAATAATGCTATTCATCAAACTGGTTCCGGTCTTCTCCATAGCTTTCTCGCAAAAATTGTAAGGCTGCATCACTTTCGTCGCTTGACAACTTTTCTTGGGGCAGTTTTGGATTCACCATGTAAGCTAGATAGTGAGCCGGTGTCATCGCTTGGCGATAACGTTTCATGACAATCTTAATTTGAATCATATGTAGTTCCTCCTGTAGTTGGTCAATTAATTCCTTCCAGATAAGTACGCTATCTGAAATGGTACACTTATCGCTCTGAATCTTGTCCAGAGCTTTGGCTATTGGCTCTAGTCGTGCAATTAGACCTTCTGCATTTCTTTTAATACTCATATTTTGTATGAGGTTTCTAATGTCAGAGCTAATTTCCTCTTTATTTTCATCTGCTATTTGCATCAAAATCGGCCAGTTTTTAACATAGCTCTTTAGTGAATCACACATTGTGTTCCATCTTACTTCTTGTGGCATTACTAAACTATTCGCTCTTGTGAGTGAATATTTAGCATGCGCGAAATGATTGTTTCTGAAGTACTTGATAACTTTCAGAACATGTGTTGTAGCATCTGGAATTTCTAAATCTTTAGCCAATAGGTTAAGAATATGCGCAGAACATCCGTAGGTAACTATAGGTACATTAACTTCCGCGCCATTATCGTCAGCAGTGTTTGTTTGAAGCTGCTTACGCATTTTTGCCATGTTAGCGGCATTATCCGATACAACACCACTTCTAACTTTACAGTTAAAAAGTTTTTCTGCTTTTTGTATACTTTCATTTGCCACAGTTTCTAAGTTGTCGGCAGTGTGACTGTGGTCTGCCGTATCAATGGTATCAACCAGGACAGTTTTGCCATCATTCGTTGAGACACACGTACAAATGATAGGGTCGTTTCGTATGTTAGACCACCCATCAATTGACAAGGTTACAGTTTTATTCTCTAAACCTGATCTACTTTTTGAAAATTTCATCGAGCAGCTTGCCACCAATATCAAATCGATTTGGAGGAACGTAACCTGGCCGTAACATACTTATCAATTTCTGGAACTCTTCGTGCTCCGCGTGCAGAAATGAGGTATTAGTTGCATAAAAATACTTCGCTACTTGCAAATCCAAAAGATGTTTCTGTGTGGCATCTGTTTTTACAACGTAGTCATCTAGTTTTTTTCGGCCTAAACCAGCGCTCTGATTTGCTCTAGGTAAGGAACTAGCAGATGCAGAAGACACCGAGGCACAAGTATTTTCGTTTACTCCTAAAACAAACATCTCTATAATAATATGTCTTGTAAATAAATCTCCTGGTAAGTTTTCTATCAACAACAAGGCCTGATCTCATACGAACGTGCGGTATCCGTTACCGCCAAAGAAAGTGGCGTGATATCCTGCCGGATATTGTAAATATAAAATAAATCACACCACATAACTACATAAGTTATAAAAATGTAAAAGAAACAAACTCATAGTACTGTTAATAAAAAAGATAGTAAGTTACCTGCGCTCGCGGCGGCACTGCCGTCGACGTCGTTTGAGTCGATGTTCTGATTGCAATCCTTTTCTGCCACACATATTTCTAAATGTTTTTTCATTCTCGCTACTAATCCCATTAACTGCTTATTACAACTTTTACACACCGCTTTGTTAAACTTTCGGCAAGCAGACTTTTTTTCATCAAAATAAACCCATACAGCATCTTTTTTTCTTCCAGCCATTTTGTTGTAATCACGCTTTCAGTAATCAATCACGAATGACCGGGCGAAAACACATTAAGCCGTGAGTTTACATTTCGGGGAATACCCGAACTGTGTAGATAAACATAGCATTGCACGTATGTGTGCTCCATAGTTTGTCGTCGGGGAAGTCCCTTGACACTTTCTGGTCGATTTTGTTGCATTAAAAAAGGTATTGATTTAAATCAACAATTAAAAAAAAAATCACTTGATGTTAATTGTGATTTAAATCACTGATTAAAATCCGGTGATTTAAATCATTTCAACCCTGCCTACCACACACAGAAACAATCCTCCCTGCTGGTGGTCAACAGGGGTCTGCCCAAGCGTTCTTGACAAGTGTGGGTACTGTCGTGTTACCACTACCTTCAATACCTACTCGCAGTGTAGTTAGAATGGTTAAAATGGCAGGTAATGCTCTGAAGCGTCCAACCTGCCTCTTGGAGGCCAACAATGCGGCTTTTCTCAAACTCATCTAGCTGGGCAAAGGTTTTTTCGAATGTCCCATTGGGCATACTGAATGTTCTATGATCTTGTCTCTGTGACTCAGGCTGCTATTAAGGCATTATGTGTCTTGCAGCTATGAATGATGGAGGAACATGTATGCCCTGTTGTGGCACGTCCACGCAATCAAACGGCATTAAATGCAAATGGGATACGTGTCTGGCTATGACAATGTTATGGTGCAACTTCCTTTGTACTCTTGTAATTTTGTTAATGCTAATTAATTTTTTTGCAAATGAGTGTATTAAGAGTTGCAGCTTTTCTGGAAGGGGAGGGGGGGACTGGGAAATGGTATTTTTCGGCACCTCTGCAAGAACAGATTGCGAAGGTGTGGAGTTTGTGATCTATACAAACTTTGAAAACAATTAGGACATCATCATAACCTCAAGAACTGTGTGTCTGAGATGTAGACATGTTTTTCGTGTACATGGAATAAATCATATGTAATAAATTTTAATCTGCAGAGAAAATTAAACTAATGAAATAAGCCTACTAAAGATGTTAAACTTAACAGTCAGTAAACTATTTCATGTATGCTTTTTTACACCTGTGAGAAACACTATTAATAAAGTGTGACAATGTAAAGCTCCCTAAATTTTTATGAACTAAAAATTTCATAAATTTAACCTTGCTGCTATTATACTTTTGTCTACATACCCGGGGAAAAGTTATGCGATACATTACTTAAAAATGTGAGCAGACATCATCGCAAAAATTAAAATAAACCCTTAAGCAAAGATAACACAATAGCATCCCTATTGTGATTGGTAACTGAGATCACGTGGTGCATAGTCGCACATCACGCAAAAGCTAGACGTTGACAAGCTTTACCAACACCTGAACATTACGTGAAATGATCTTAATAGGTCTCCTTGGAACACATTAGTTAGGGTGTAGCCTGCTTACGTGAACGCGTTGTTTCGTGAAACGTGAAGTCATCGTAATCCTGGCCTAATTGTGCTGAAACACCATGTAAGGGCATTGTCATATTAAAGTATGATAATGTGGAGGTATGAAAAGCAGTAAAATTGTGGAGTAAAAATAATAAATAAAAAAATGTTTATTTCTATATATATTTTAGAAAGTGAATTGCCCAAATCTGTGCCACTCTGCTTCCTAGAGCGCTAGCAAAATGAACTTGGGGATAGTGCAGATTTACCAGCTTCATACATATTTTTGCACATTCTGTAAACAGAAGGGCTCGAAAGACATGTTTTGTTTTTAATTTTTTGCATAATTTTAAAATACTTGGTTTTTTTTTTTTTTTTTTTTTTTTTCAGTGTTTCCCATATTTTATATCAGTGTACTGTATCATGTTATTTCATTGTCAAAAATTGCTATTTGCATCTCATTTTCCATACCTATTCACAGTGGTATTTTTGTAATTGACTATAGTTATGGATATTACTTGTTTAGTTCCCCTTGTTTTATATATCTATCAGTCTTCCTTCCTATCTATCTCTTATCCTCTTCTTCACAATATTGTTTATATATTTTAGCTCATTGGCACAACAGTGCGAACCCTCAGTAGTTCCTGCACTCGTTCCTGTGTTTGTTCCTGAAAAACTGGAATAATTACTCCCTTTTTTCCATGTCCTGGCATTTCCTCTCTTTGCACATTACTTTCAACACAACATATATCACCAAAAATGAAGGGAGTAAGCCTTCTTAAATAAAACTTTCAAGTTTTGTGTGAATCGTGTTGATTTAATTTTCTCCCGTACCAGACTTCAACATGAAAAATAATTAATTTATACTTAAGACGAAGGTTACAATATAATTGTAAGGATGTGTGGAGTGTTGAATTCTATAATGAAAGAGATTTTAATTTGTTTAAAGGTTGCCCAAAATTTTGCAGCATATGATACTTTGAAAAATTGTGTCAAATTGATTAGGAAAT
The DNA here is from genome assembly GCA_002778355.1 of Clitarchus hookeri. NCBI lineage: Eukaryota > Metazoa > Arthropoda > Insecta > Phasmatodea > Phasmatidae > Clitarchus > Clitarchus hookeri. The sequence continues at coordinate 60,813 of NQII01005728.1, read as the reverse complement.
TACTACAAATTGGAGTTCTATTAAGTGTGTGTACTCTTTCATTTTGAATTTATGGAACTTTAGTGTTACAAATCATGGGAAATTGCAGAATGATTTCACTTAAAAAAATGTTGTTCATTCAGTCAGTCAGTTTGCATTTGCTGTGGTTGTTACAGATTCCAGTGTATCTTTCGCAGATGCTTGCAGACAAGTTGTTCTTGTACCAGTACCCACTGCAGCATCGTGAAAAAGGCTATGATGACTCCAGAGTTGTTGCGGTAAATGTTACTTTTATTCTGATTCTTGTCTGGCTATCTGTTCTCGGACATCACTCAAACACGTTGCCATCTAGCAATTGAGTTCTTACCAACAAACATCAGGTGCTACCAGGTCTTATAAATATTTCTTAATTTCTGTTTCATATTATGTATTTACTGATACTCTGATATAAGTGCATTGGGTTGATGCGTAACACTTATTTGACATAGATATAAACATGACTTCATCTCATCTGTACACATCATCACTTTACCCCTGGCGGGGTTTAAACCCCGAAACGACTTGCAACGAGAGCCCACAAGTATGCCCCTAGTTGCGGGGGCACCCACGGACATGCCAGTCAAGATTGTTCGCCCTTATGTCGGATGTCACGCCACCCCCTCACGTGTGATGAGGCTAGCCGAGTTAAGCACCTAAGTTCGTGCAACTAAGGCAACCCAACATTACGGAGGCGCATAGTTCAGCCACGGACCGAGGGATTGCATTAGAGAGCTAAGCTCTGCCCAGGAGGAGGAGCTCACCGCCTACACCCCGATACCCCCATACCCCAGACAAACCTACGGGCAGGTAGAATATATGGCCGTGCACCACCGAGGAATATCAGTTGTTTTCCAGTTGTACTTCTGAGTTCATCTCCGTCAGCTCGCTCCATCACCTCATGTGCTGGGACTCTCTGCTGACCCCAGCATCTTTGGAACCTACCAGAGGCTCTTCAAGACCTGCATCAGCAACCCCCGAAGAAGTCTTTGAACCCTTGAACAGCCTACCCTTCTAGTATCCGGCAACCACACTACCCTTCTGGTAGTGGCCCTTGAAGTCCCTTCTGGACAACGGCATGGAGATAGTTCGGGACAGTTGTTATTATAGCTACCTAGCCGCATCTGCTCTTGTTAAGGTTAGACCACAGATCCCCTTCACCTGGTTTATGTATTTTACTTATGTTCAGTTCCTTATTAGTTAGGAGATAGTACGGGCCGCCGTGTCTATCCCTCACGGAATTAACACGTTTTCTCTCAAACCTGTGAGTGCTAGTTGTAGAGTGACTGTGATTTTATCCTCTGTAGACGTCAGCCTACCAGGGTAAAGCAGGAGACTGTGTCTTGCTCCCTTAACCGGGTGCACGTACGTCGTAAAACACACTCAGTCGACGGCCACTTGTACTGTGCACCTGGTGCACAGTAACGCAGAACCACAACCATTAGCAACACAATCCAAGGGCTGTTAGTCAGTTAGTCCAGCCATGCTGAACTGATGCTGGAAGAAGTGATATACTGGTTCTGGAGGACTGCCCACCTTTGGACATATAATTGGTGTCGTCGTCATGTTTCCAGGGTAAACCCACCGCTTCAACCACAGCACTGAATTGTTGCCGGTTGGAGTAATTGGGTACCACTGGTCGGCTTGGTTCTACACCTAGCTAGTGAACATCGTCGCCTGCTCTCCTCTCGTGAGGCTGATAAATGTACCTACCTGTATGCCAGACACCCAAAGAAGTGGTACAGAGGGGCAGGAAAAGAAGGCAGATGCGGCCTCCAAAGCCAACGGGAGCTGTAATCCAGCCCCATTTGCACTTTGCAACATATCTTCCCGGGAACGAGCTCAAGTCGCCTGCCAGCTGGAGAGGTCTCACCTCCCAGCTCTCTCCCATTCCTTATTTCAGCCCCCGATCAAGACCGCCTGCCAACCACACCCGATCATCACCGACTTATGTCAGGAATGGCCCGTTCCACTAGGGATTGCGAATCCCTGGTTCCAGTGTCGCCGGACCAGCAGCCCTCCCCGGGCTCACCGCAGCACCGCCATCGCCCCATGTCGGAGCACTTGTTCCAATCAACTCCAGCAGCAGCAGCTGGATCAGCAACCACCCCGGGCCACCTCCAGCACAGGTAAACCAGTAGCTGTGTGCCACTCAGTACGCAGGACAGCTAAGCCCACAATTGACTTGTACCTTGCTGTCAACCCACACATCCTGTATTATACACCGGCTGGGGTCCGGTCAGCTTTTAAGATCAGCCAGTTGAATCACCCATGTCTCTGACCGACACGTCAAAATCTTGCCTGACCGTGACGTTGCCATTAGCCACCCGACATCATGCGTCAAGGTTATGAAATTCATTATTATTTGTCTTTGGCAGTAAATTGGATACGTAGTTGGATCCTTTCCAAATGTATAATGCAGGGAATGGCCACTTGATAGATATCAATATTCACACTCATAGAAATGCACTGTAACTGTACCAGGACTGATAATCCATGGTATTTGAGTCTAGTTTGTGGCATTGATGAGATACTCTCACTGCAATCATATAATTCATGTCATGGTATAATATATACTTATAATTTTTGTTGCTGTATATTTTAAATTGCTGCATATAATTAGAATACATGTCTGTGTGGGACAAGTTTTTTCAACTGCTTATTCCATTGTTACACCCAGTGCCATAACGATCAATTACTACTTGTTCCAGCCTTGCTACTCGTAGTACAGTTTTTTTTCCTCCCGTGTTTGTCATTAATTTCAATGAACTATTTCACCCTGACTGAAGTAAAGTTTCCAGAAGCAATACAGCTACTGGAGTGCAGATATGGTGGACAGCAATCCATTTTTGTAGGCATTTATGTTGTAGTACCATTTATGGTTTTTGGGACTCAGTGAGTATACACTTATTGCAGATGATTGGAAAATGCTGTAAACCATAATAAAGATGAATACAGTGAAATACAAAGTTACTTGTGCCAGAGAAATGAGTTTGTTGAAGTCGTTTCAAAAACTAACAATTTTTCAGTTACTAAATCATGTATTTACTATCTGTAAAATCTGTAGTTACTAATGAATATGGAGTTCTTTCAAATGTTGAGCCAAATGGCAGGTGCGGTTGTTGTTCAATGGTGATTATATTTTTTTGTACCTTGTAACCAGCATTTAAATCATTGGGGTTTGTATAGACTGTATATTTTAATTGTGTCATAGTTCATGTGCATTTTGTCTATGTTAAATAATTTTTTCATGAAAGGCACATTTTGTTGTAGTAAATATTTAACATTCAGGAATTGTGAACTGACATTGATGTTGAGACAGGCGTCTCATTTGAAGAAACTATCCGCCCCTCAGCCACTTTCCCGACCCGCATTGCAACTATGAAAATTCTACCAAAAACTCCCATTAACATCGCAATTAAAAAAAAAATCTTACACTACAGTATGATGGGACATCCTACTTTTGCTGTTGAATTGCCATTGTCTTCATGGGCTGCCCTGGGCGAGGCAGCTGTATGTCGGTGTCGGCAGCAGCATGTCCACGTCGTGTATTATCAAGAGACTGACCAGTGCACGGCCGCCGACTGCTGTGTCTCTTCAGTTCACCGCCTGTTGGGTTAGCCTTGCCGTGTTGTTACCCTTGAGTTGTGAAACACCGATATGCCTTTAGAATTCTGACACCAACCAATCAAAGACTTTGTACTTTACCTTTGTGCGGTTGGAATTTAAAATTTAATTGCAATTGGTGCACGTAAAAAATTATGATTAGGCTCCTTGAGTGGGGAGGAACCCTCGGTTTTACCTCTATGAAAGCCCAGGCAGCTGCAGGCATGCAAATAAGTATTGAGCTTACGTGACCCTTAAGGTCAAACTTTAAAGGGACTGATTGCAAGTCCCCTTTAGTCAGTCAGTGTCATGAGTTAAATAAAACGTAAAATATGTATGGATTTGTGAAAGATGTAACAGTATTTTGTGACGTATATTTTTCATACCTGCTATCTACAGTTTTTAATATAGCAAAAGGAAAGTTTGAAAATATAAATCCACGATTGAACCTGTTCTCTTCTTTACAAGAAAAACTCTTATCCTCAAAGTAATTTTCAGTAAATTTAACATAATTTTTATGTTTAGCTCTTGGAGACGTCCTATTTGTGGTACAGGGCATTGCAGGAATTCATAAAATGTTACGACTTTTAATTTTTCCATAATAACTAATATCTTATTCTAAAAATTATAGTTTTTAATAATGTGTGGTGTTCAAACTTTCTAATACTGTGTAGACCTATGGTTACGTTACACTGCAGAAAGGCAGCAACATACTGTATTGTGTGTCAATATCATGCACGTTGGTATCATGTGCATGTGTACATATATTACATATTAACACTTACTATGTTAGTGAGTATAATTTTTATGCCTACCTGGATTACAATATTCCTAATCACTGACTTTATACTACCTACAGTCACAGCAGAGTGGTTTCCAAGGGAGTAGTGCACCCAATTCATTAAAAAATAATACACAATCTACCAAAATTGTCCATAAAGTATGATATACATTGCATGTCAAAAGAGAATATATATATTTTGGGGCTGTTGTGGCTGAGCAGTTAACCAGCTCGCCTCCCACCAAGGTGAACCGGGTTCAATCCCCAGCCGGTTCACACTCAGATTTTAAGATGTGGGAATCATTTTGGATGATGCAGTTGGTCGACTGGTTTTCTCGGATATCTCCTGTTTGCCCCGCCCTTCTATTCTGGTGCTGATCCATACTCACCTCAATCACCCTTATCGGCTCTCAAGACCTTGCTGTTAAGAGCCGTCCAAATCTCTTCACTCAGTCACTCACTAAAATGTTTTGATATAATTGACTTAAATGTTTAAACAAATTATTTGATAAACTATTTTTATAGAAAATATTTCCCTTTTGAATGCTTTAAAAAGCACATTTTGCACAAAAAAAATACAGTAGAGCCATTTTAATACACAATTACCTTTGTTGTGAGGAAATTAGGAGAGGGGAGGAAGGAAAAAAGTGGTGGTGTGGCCAGCCTGCTGAGTAGGGCAGGTGAAGAGTAGAGAAGCATAGACAAAGATGCGGATAAGAAATGGTAGAGGAAATAGTATGGCGAAGGGGGTGAAGAGGAGGGAGGGTAGAATCGGGCGCACATAATAAAGGATAGGCAGCGTGTGAGGAAGGATGCGTGGAGGAGAAAAGGAGACCAAGAGAGTGGAGTGGAGAGATATGGGCGGCTGTTAACATTGAGATCTTGAGAGCCAATGAGGGTTCAGTGAGGTGAGTATGGAGCAGGCCAGAATGCAAGGGCAGGGAAAACAGGAGATCTCTGAGAAAACCTGCTGAGCAGCGGCATCATCCGGCATAATTTCCACATTCGAAAATCCTGGAACTACCCCATTGGGAAATGGACCCGTTTCGCCTAGTTGAGAGGCTAGTCATCTAGCCACTACATCACCGCGGTTCCACCTGGAGAGAGGGAAAGATTGGAGAAGAAAAGGAAGGAAGACGGGATGGTGACAAGATTTATCTACCCTCCTGAATAACGTAAAAGTTACTAAAATCAACCAACACTTCTTAACAACCTGGAGATATCCACCGCTTGCCATTTAGGTAGCTAAGAAACAATACTGCTTGATCTGTACCACAAACTATTTACGCTCACCTAGCCAGCAAAAGGAACCATAAATACTGGATTATTATAGGACTCTGCTATAAAATTCACGAAAATAATAAAAATAATATTTTAAGAAGGTTTATCTTTAAATGTTGGAAAGTAAAAGACTTTAAATTTGTGTTCTGGACTTTTACTCACAACTAAAAAACTTAATTATAAAACTTTTAATTAATTTTTGTTCAACAGTGAAATATCTTGTCTAGTTAAAATTGCATATCTTCAATAAAACCCCAGTTACCAACAAGAATGAAAATCCTGCCAATATTTAGAAAACTCAAAAATTCAAACTATTCATACTTACCAGAAACCATCTCATGCTGAAAGAAACTAAAATTTTGCATCCTTTAACAGAAACGTTTGAGCAAGTCTGCAAAATGAAAACCTCTCATACCTAAATGCTACCTCATTAACTTTGTGATGGAAGTGCACACAATACTGTAACTGCTGTGGTTGAGACCCTGAACTTACCGAAAGCTGACAGACTACCAAAACAATACCTGTCCTTAGGTTCTTCATATTATGATAGATGAAAAGGGGCTCCTCCAGCCCTTACTCCCTCTTCAACAAAGTATTCTTTAAACCGCCGCGTAGTAATGCCACAACACAATTGCCTGCTGCAGCGTTCCAACCACGTAGACCACGCATAATGATGCTCACAAGTCAGGAAAGCCCATGTGCCCATGCTCTACCAGCCTGGTGCTAGGAACTCGTCAGCACTCGTGCGTGTGCTCTCACTTGTTTGTTGCAATATTGACGAGTTCTATGGACAATGAATAAATACAATACAATTGTTATTATTTTTACTGACGCTGAGATATGTCTCATGGTCTACAACTTTATGTGGATCTAGATTTTGTGTTGCAGAGTACATTATTGTAAATGATATGTAGTTTTCATACGAAACATTTTTTTTTTTTATTGACAGCTGCTTGTATTTGTTAATTTCTGAGAGATCACAACTGAAATACAGATAATTGAAATTTAATTTAATTTTAACAGTGAATTTATTTTGGATTTGTGAGTACTTTTCTAAGTGTTCAAGAACTGATTTTGTTCAAGAGAAACTTGTATTACTTATGCGCTTCAAATTAGGAATACGTACATACACTGCTGGCCTTGGAAATTGCTACATCCTCTTTCCTTACGTGAAATGTTATTAAACTATCTTAGTTGATATATGATATTAGAAATTAGTTGTGATTAGTCTTTCACTCAAAGAGGGCATGTTGTTAATAATCCACAAAGCACATTTTAGTATGGGGTAGTCTCTCCTCTCGCAGCTATACAGGTAGCAATGCAACAAGGCATTTCATCCTACAGGTGGCAAATAGTGTCCTGAGGCATGTACCACCATGCTTCCTTCAACTGCACATGTAAATCAGCCAGTATTTGGGCATGTCGTTTATGGTGATGCAAGCATTGCCCTATCATATCACATACATGTTCAATAGCAGACAAATCTGGAAACCTGGCAGGCCAAGGAATGGTGCCCACGTCTTGTAGAACTTGTTGGGTGATGCGAGCTATATGGGAACAAGCATTATCTTGCTACAATATTGCATTTGTATGATGTGCAAAAATGGCAGAAAATTGGGGCTGCAGAACCTTATTGATGCATTGCTGTGCTTTCTCTGTGCCTTCCACAACCACAAGACATGGCCAGGAGTCATAACTAGAGCCAAGATTATATGGTGAATAGCGATAAAATCAAAGTAGCACCAAAATGCAAGTTAATACACCATATATAACCTAAATTCAAGTTAAAACATGAAATTCAAATAAATTTATTCAAAATATACTATTTTATCAGCAAAAGCGTGATAAACTATTTGTATCCAAAAATGTCTAAACCAAGTGATAAAAATACAATTTCAATAGAAAACAATATAGTAAAATTTTAGCTGTATTAATGCATCATTTTTGTAATAAAGTTTCACTTTATGAATTCTTCAATAATAAAACTGATAACACAGAAATGTGGTATTTTTAAAAACAAAATTTGGTTTTAAAAAATACCAAAAAATTTGCCCCTGGTCATAACTGATAGCACTCCACACCATAACAACTGGTGTCCGGGGCGAATGGCATTCACGAATCAGCGCATGATAGTTGCGTTGCCCACTGAAGGACAAACCCTGCTGCGACCATCAGCTGCGTTAAATTTGAAGCTCATCTCTTCTGAGAACACAATGCGTCACCATTCCATTGTCCACTGTTGACGTTTCTGACACCTTCGATGACGTGCTGTACCGTGCTGATGGTCAAAGGCAAACAGCACACTGGACACTATGACTGTCGGCCAGCCTCATTCAAACAGCGATTAATGGTTCTTGTTGTGACCGGCAAATGCAGTGCGGACCCGACAGACTGCAGGATCAGGATGCCCTGGATGTGGTGCCATATTCTACCACTGCATGCCAGCAAATGACTGTCTTCTCTATGTGCTATGTGTCTGGCAGGACCAGTACCTACTCTACGAGACTGACGTAAGACTTGTATATACGTGTCTGCTCACATAGTACCAAAGTGTTGGCTACACGGGCAAGATGAATGACCAAATGACGAGCCAGCCATCGTGCAGTCCGACTATACGACCCTGTTCAAATGTGTTTGGGTGGTGATATTCTTCATGAGCACGATGCTGTGGCATACTGATCTGCTTCGTAACACAAACTACTGCCTTTCCAGCCTGTTGTACGGCCCTTTTATTCACGGGGTACGGACTGCAAGCGCCCGCCTATAATACCCGTTGCAGTGATGTTTCTACGATGTCTTTTTATCCATTTGCATTGTGCAGTTGATACTGTATGTTGTCCTGATTTTATTGCAAATGGATGACACTTTATGGGTATACCAATTTCCACGTCCAGAAGCGTATTTTGATAAGAAGTAGTGGTTTGCAAAAAGTTCTATTAAAATTTTGTTTTGAGATTGACATATCTGATTGTATTTCATATGAATTGTTCAATATTGGTTTTGTGTGACAATTCAGAAGAATTCATCTGAGTCAATCCCAGTCAACTACAGTATTTCCTTAATTGGAACTTCACCTTATTTCTAAAAATAGTTTTTCATAGTTGTAGGTTCTACAAAGGAGTGATACTTACGGTTCATGTGTGTGTTATTTGGGAACTTGCTTACAGTAGAGTGCCAGAAGATATATTATTTAAAAAATTTAACTTGTATTAGCTATGTGCATTTGTGTGTGTAGTCCAATTAAAGTCTAATTTTGAATTATGGTAAAACGTAGCTATTTTAACAGTGTCTAATGCAAAAATTTACATCAGTTTTCAGCTGTTCCTGCAATGTTGTCAAAAATTATAGTATTTTAAGTTATATGTATTCTTAAACATGAGTGTTAATCAAATATATGTATTTCCCTAAATCTGTTGCACTACAGCTATGCAAGCTCAATTTGCAGAAATGTAATTCTCAGTGCCTAACTTAGGTGTGTTGAAGTTTATTTGCAATAGTGTGAATCTCTTTCGCAATTCAATTTGACATTTTTGATTTTGTTGGTTGACTTCAAAATAATACATAATAATAACCATAAAATTAAAATAAAAGAAGGTAATCTTATTAAAATCCATGTGGCTAAAACATCACATCAAAATTTTAAATCTTCGGAATTCATTATAAAATTGGAGCTTATCTCGGTGTGTGTGTTTATGTATTCAAGTTTAACGTGATATCTGATGTCTTCAGATAGCTAATAACTTCAAACATTGGCCGGATTATACTGAACATTTGAAGTCGTGTAACCTAACTGTATATTGCAGGGCTGTGGAAACTTATAAATATGTTTTAAATGCAGTACATGTGAACAATTTCTTATGTGCTGTAAATGGAAATATTCAACTCTTCTGTACGACTATCTAATGGACATGTATTGTTTATGAAGCAAGCGTGGTGAGGTGTGTGGGGAACTTGGGTTTCAGAGTTCCATTAAGCCGCAACATCAGGAGGTACGATTGGAAATTGGCCTCGATGTTCACAACCCCAACTATGATGCCAGCAAAGGAGAGCAGATAGCACTGAATGTGGATGGTCTTGCTGGGAAGAAGGAGGACAAGAAGACAGACGAGAGGGTCTTTAAAAAGTTAGTTTGGAAGTTTCCATGATGTGTGCTCAATTTAGGCCTTCATAAATGACCTACCACAGTGCCCAACTTCTTGTTTTCAGAAGGGACGTGCAAATCTTAAACTTTTTGTCTCTCTGTCTGTAACGTAGCAAGATCTTGACAGTCAGTGAGTGGTAACTTGACATATACGAAACAAACAACATGCCATTTACAAAATCCTGTACCAGCTGATTCATGAACAAATTAAAATTAGTATTACGTTGCCTATTCTGACTGCACTGCTGATGCACATCAGACAAGCTTAAAATACAAGGATAAGAAAGAGTTCCTAGATTAATTAATACAGTTTTACGTGGTCATAAAACAGCTGTTGTTAGTGTTACAAACTAATCGTTGTGCTAAAGCAGTAGTGTATAGGTGTTCAAAATGAAATGCAGATTAAAACGGTCCGTATTGAAATGAACAACTTCAAACATTGGGAGTTCTTTTTATGTCGTATCCCCACTCATCATGCCAGCCATACATGCTTGATATTAATTCCAAAAGTCTATTAAAATATTGTAGGGTATTTTTGAATTATTTTTAAAATAATTTGATTGTCATATATTTCAAACTCGTTATTTTTAGCCGGTAATAGGAGAAAAGTGAACTTTCAAAAAGACTGGATGAAGAGGCCAATGTGCTGTTGATGAACATGCTCGGCTCACAACACGACATTTGTTAGTGGGTTCCGAAAACATTGTTAGTCAGAAATAATAACTTTGTTGTGTACAATAACAAATGTACGTACGTATAACAATAACTTTATTATTTCAGTGTACAGTAATTTTGATTTCTACTAATTTCTATTGAGCCAGTAATCTTTACACCTACGTCCATTACACGCCATGTTTTTCTCTTCCCACAAACCCTTCTCCTTGTTTTGGTGTTTTTACTATTCTGTATTAATAAAATTAAGAAAGTCGGATGCGCGTGGGTAGTTTTTAAGGAATTCTTGCATTATTCCATGCCACTTATTTCCAACTTGAGCTATTTAGTATCAGTAATAGCAGAGTAACTGCTTTGCAAAAGTCGTAAGGAGTTTGTTGGCGAATGAAAGTGCGTTGGCAAGTTCGTTCCTAGAATCCTTTTATTTCCAGTCTTAACATATTAGCTGTAATGCCAAAAGTGTGATAAGAACTACAATTACCATCTCACAAATGTTAACCCAAATTCTCTGTCTCTAATAAATTAAAAAAGAGTTAACAAATATTTCATTTTTGCAAGGTTTTCTATATTTTTTTATAGCCCACACATTATTTAGACAGTTGTAGTTTATATAGATATCTTAAAATTTGTTTGGAATTACAATGGCAAGTGGATTAGCTGATAGCATGTCAATAAAATATACAGCCGCCACTTGATGCACCAGCTGATAGTGTGAAAGGATGCATAAACAAAAAGTAAATGTTTGTGTTACTTTTGTCGAACTGTCAAAATTTTGCCAAGTTACACGAGAGAGAGTAACCACACCCATATTAATTTTAATCCTGTCACGCTTTCTCTGTCTCTCTTTATTCATATCTCTCTTTCTCTGTCACTGTGTGTTGTATGTGTGTGTGTGTGAAATTATGCTTTAGTGTAACACTTTCATGTGGGCCAACGTTTTAAACAACACAATTTACAAATATTCCTGGTCAAGGTCATTAAAATATTCTCAAATCTGGTAACTTGAATTCTAATCACAGTCACAAAAAAAATAGGTGTCTATAAAAATTGTTTTTACATCAGGAATAAATTGGGAACACAGGTACAGATAATTCTAATAGGCTAGTGAATGCAGGGACTAAACAAACAATCATTCAATGTGAAATGATACTGACATGTGAAACAAAAAATTGAAAATATGACGGTGAGCTACACACATCTTTAGCACTGACTTAGTGTTACTTGCTCATGGGAATATACTGCCATTAGGGTAGAAATGTTGAAAAATGGCCTTAAACGGTTTAGGTGTGTATCTATAAAATACATTTGTGTACTGTAGTTTTATGTGAGATTAAGCATTGCACATATAATATACATTAATAATTAAGTAAACAAAGTATGATTAAGATGTGTGAAGTTCATTTCCATTCTGTGCACATACTTGATTTTAGGTAACATGGTGAAATAAGTGCATTGTTGGTTTACATATGGAGTCAAGAATGCTTTTAGTGATAGTATATGCACAACTATTATTTTAGCAAATTCATTTATGCAGGTAACTATGGTAATGGAAAAGATGTACAACAGTCGGGAACGATTTCGAAGAGGCATTAAAGTGAGAAGTAGATTGCTAAAATATATAACTGGAATGATAACTATTAAAGTATTATTCATATAAATTTAAAAACCACTAATTAAAGCGTTTGAATGTTTCTAGTGAATAGTTACAGACCCTTATGTATGGTAAATAAAATTAGCTTATTTGTACATTAAAATTTCACAATTTTGTCAAAAAAAATTAATTTTGTCACATACATAGTATAGCTAAAAATGCACTTATTAGAACATGAATCTGTTGTTTTTGTAAGCGTTTCAATCAAAATAAAAGTAAGTTTTTATTCATCAATTATAATCGTTTCATATTTCAGTGAAAAGATTTAAAAGTATCTAACAATAAGGATGAAAGGAAAACCTGAATAGAGTAGTACACTTGNCCATATTTCAGTGAAAAGATTTAAAAGTATCTAACAATAAGGATGAAAGGAAAACCTGAATAGAGTAGTACACTTGGTATGTAATGCTTATGGCAGAAACACAAATTTGTTTCCAATACCACTGCCTTATTACTTTTTTTATGCACTACACTATCACATTTTACTGTGTGTGTGATCTGGCAGTGGTTAGCTATTTTGCTGTTTATAGCCACGTCTTTATATTGGAACAGAAGTAAACAGAATTTTTACAGCAAGCAAAAACTATCTTACTTAGAAAACAAAAAATTGTGTTTCACATTTATATTGGTTTTTCTTTATATATATATTCCGTCCCATATTGACCATAAAAATCCTCTAAACTTATTAGCGCCCTATTTGAAAACCAGGCCACTCACAACAATTGTGCAACCTTCACGTGAAATTTTGTTCCTTTTTCATTATTTCATAATGCTTTCGCCCGCCATCTATCTCTTTAAATAAAAAATCTTAAAAGCATCTTTTTATTTATGCTGCAACATTTCTAGCACTTTGTGCAGACGTTTCTTAAATATTTTTTTCTTAAATTGTTTTCCTACATTATTTTGAAAAAGAAACCAGTCATTAACAGCAACGAAGAAACTGTGTGTCAATTCTTAAAATATGAAATGGCTCGAATGAACGGTTTTGGAGAAACAATGTAATAAGTTTAGAGATTGTGCATTTTGAGTGTTATTTTCCTCTCTCTCTCTCTCTCTCTGGCCTTTCTTCCAGTATTAGGTCAGGAAATAAGCTCCACCCACCTCCTGACTTCAGTTGCCACTGCATACAGCTCAGCAGCAGCAGGGCTGCTCCAGATGGTACACTGTATATAACTTCCTTGACTTGGCNAGTTGCCACTGCATACAGCTCAGCAGCAGCAGGGCTGCTCCAGATGGTACACTGTATATAACTTCCTTGACTTGGCACCTATGTAGAGCACGATGAGAAGATGACATTTATTAATAATGTGTGAGCTGTTATACAGGAAGGAAGTAGTTTCTGTAATCTATTTGACTAAGCAGTTCAAATCATCTGGATGCCAATGCGTATAAAGTTTTAATTTTTTTAATTGTGCGTCTTGTACAATATATGACAAATTACGATTCTTCTACGGGAATGTGCATGTGTTTTTGTTTGGAACTGTGAACGTTTCGGGGGTTTTCTTTCTTGCCTTGAGGTTCCTAATTCTATCATGAATATCGAGACCCTGAGAAATTTTGCAAATTCGTTGGACAACATAAGACTTCATAAGCATGTACCATAAACTTCCTTTTCCAATTGGATAGCAGTTTGTAGGACATACGCTGGACGAATTTGAGACAATATCTTAACCTGCAAGAAAACAAGGAGTGAATTCCATGCTGCATGGTGTGGGGTAAAACTGGAAACCAGCCAATGAGCAACTAACCGAGGCTCAAATACACACAAGATTGTGGAATCTAGCTTGTTGCCGCATGAGTCTGCGAAGTTTCTGGATCTCTTATTGTAATTCATTGGCTGTGATGGTGATTTGTTACATTATCCAAAACGACGTTCATATCTGATTTATTTCCAATAGCTTTCAGCATTGTTTGACGTCATCCTTTTGATTTGTTTATTACTCAACAACTTGTGATGTTATTTCGGTAGCTTACATCATTGAGAAGGAATGAGTTCAAACAAAAATCATTAGGTTAGGGATGAATGGTATCCTGTTTAGAGACCAAATCTGACTCCATTGTGTCGGCTGCAGTTCTGTGTATTTTTAAAAAGAAAACAATTGCTTGAGGCGATGNATTCCATGCTGCATGGTGTGGGGTAAAACTGGAAACCAGCCAATGAGCAACTAACCGAGGCTGAAATACACAAAGGATTGTGGAATCTACCTTGTTGCCACATGAGTCTGCGAAGTTTCTGGATCTCTTGTTGTAATTCATTGGCTGTGATGGTGATTTGTTACATTATTCAAAACGACGTTCATATCTGATTTATTTCCAATAGCTTTCAGCAGTGCTGGCATTGTTTGACGTCATCCTTTTGATTTGGTTATTACTCAACAGCTTGTGATGTTATTTCGGTAGCTTACATCATTGAGAAGTTAATGAGTTCAAACGAAAATCATTAGATTAGGGATGAATGGTATCCTGTTTAAAGACCAAATCTGACTCCATTGTGTCGGCTGCAGTTCTGTGTATTTTTAAAAAGAAAACAATTGCTTGAGGCGATGAAATGTTTCCTTGCAAAAGTTTTAGGCCTACTTTTTGTAATGTCCATTTTGAATATTTTTAACGTATTGCACATCTTAAGTGCTTCGCCTGTCTGGTGCAAGTAGTTCATTGCAGAGTTTTGGTAGAAAACACTTGATTAAAAAATAGTTGTATGTTTTGTTGTCATGGCTAAAACACTAAAAGCATTTAAGAACCTTTTTGTGTCCAAAGACAAGTTTCTAGTTCTCATTTCAACTTCAAAGATAACATTTTTTGAACATGAAAATGGCTGGAACGGGTGCGAAGGAATAGTTTCAGGTGCAAAATTTTTTACACGGAAACTTTAGAGTTGTCGTCAGACACACATCATATTTTTATCTTCATTAGCATTCCATAAAAGTATAGGGTTACTGCTTATTCATGTTCAGGTGAGTCACAGATGGAAAGACAGCATACTGGTTGAGTGCCTTGTGCATAAGGGCGATGAGGCAAGTGGGAGTGAACAAAGAGTTGGTCTTGCAGCTCACACGTTTCAAGGTCTCCTACATGCAAAGTAGCTGCAGGCAGTTGGAACACTTAATAATTGTTTGTATAGTCTATTCGCGATTTCTTCACACTTTTTGAATCAAACCTTTAGAAATTCACCCCATGTATGACGTGTTTGCTTGTTCCATAAATATGCAATGTATCACAATCTTTTTGTACTTGTGTTAACATAAAAAAAACTTATTTTTTGTTTAATTGCAATTTTATTTATATTTTATCTATATATTATAATATTTTATTTACATTTGATATGAATAAAAACAGCAATAAAATAGGTGTGTTGGTAATGCCTAGTAAAAAATACGGTAGTTCTTATGTAAAATATTTTTACACAGAGTGCGCACGAATGGGGTGCGTTGTCCCTTTGGTAAAATTTTCCATACTCAGTTAAGCTTAGTTTTTAAAAAGCAGAGAAATATTCTGGAAGTAGAACTTTTGCAGTGCTTCAGAGAAGTGGGAAGTAACTGTGAATGGCCTATCACAAGATATCTTGGTATCAGGTTGCACATCGCTATTCACATCTGTATTAACCAAAGCAATTCCTAGTGAAGTAAAGTGATTCAAAATTGGGTCAGATGGCACGACTGTACCAAGAGGAGGGTTGTGTGAATATTTCGTACACCGAAAAAGGATACTGAAAAATCAGAACTTCATTTTCAATTTCAGTAAGAAAACTGGTTGCTGAAAGTCTAAATTAAAGTAAAAGTTTTCAACTTCGATGAGTATTCTGGTGCTTATCAAATGTTTGTATATTTGAATAACACTGACATTTTTTTCATTTGTTTGTGTCTAGCACAATATTATAACAACTTATTTTAAAATAAACTTTAAATGTTGGCCAAAAAATTTTAAGTTCAAGAATATAATTATAGCATTTATTTCTCCATAAGTTTAAAAAAAAAATATTTTTTTTTTTTGCAAAAAAGTGTATTAAGCTTTAGATTTTGATTTTACCCTCAGTGAATACTTCTTTTTAACTATATGACCATTTATGTGCACATGTGATATATTTTTAATGAAATTTGATTGGTTGTATTCTAGTATGTGTTAGACAACACACAGTGAAAACTTGATAAAATGTTAACATTTTCATTACACGCTCATAGGGCTGAGCTCTCGTGAAATTGTTTTTCACTTTTGTTTCAGTTTCATGGATTTAAAATGTATAAATTTTTCATTTTTGTTTCGTAAAACAAAAAGTCACATTTGCAAACCACTTACCAAGAGTTTCAACTTCACATGTGTACTAATTGGCGTTATTTATATATAAGTATTTATCTGTTCCAGTAACATAATGGACAAAATGGTGTTGACGTCAACACGTTCCGTCTCGAATTCCACAAACTACGCATTGGGTGTTATGCTCGACAAAGAGTTCCATGTGACTCCTATCTGTGGCATTGTTGCGTTGCGGCCATCATTCAACTATCTTGATAAGTCTGATAAGCGTGCCAAGGAAGATGCCAAGGAGAGAGGAGAAGGTAAATACGTGTGTGTGCACCTTCTTTGATAAGGGAATTTTGTAACTATGTGCTTTTGCCTTTCGCAAACTAGGTATAAAATGAGAGTACCGTTAGTTTTGTTTTTTGCCATCAATTAGTTGTAAGTGGTTCAAGTCGGCTCACTTTGTCAATTTTGGGTTCTATCAGGAATGGAGCATGAGAACCAGAACTGAGGTTACCTTCACTGCATCAGGATCAATGCAGTGGTCTGTGTAACTAAATACAAGTTATCCCATGCCATTTTTAACACCCTTTCACAGAAAGTTATAAATTGCAAATATATCTGTCATAAAACAATTCAAATTTTTTACATTGTACGGTTACAACACCACCACCACCACCATCTTACTGTTAATGGCTGTGATTTGCTTACTCAGTAATTTTGTCTTCCAGTCAAGAGCAAGGAGTTATTACCAAAATGGTGTCATGGTCGCGTGAGCTTTTTTTCCCACACTGTTGTGTGTTTCTTGGAACCATAATCAGCGGTCATGTAACCATACGTGGTGGTTTTTATGCAATTTTGAGTTGTTGATTAATAACGTGTGGTTAAGCACAGTATGGTTGATGCAGTACTATCCTGCTTCTATGCAGTTTACAAATGGCCTTTAAAATAAGTAGCAATATTCATAAAGTTAATTTCTGTTATAAATGTACTTTTTGAAGCTCTGGGCTTTCATTTAATATTTATAAAAAAAATACTAGTGGCATTAGAAATGTGATGGTGTGTTGACAGATGTGTAGCCAATATTCTGCTAGATGAAAAAAAAAAAATTACTAGCTACGTATTAGTGTTTGTGCTTATTTTCTTTCAGCCGACCATCAGTTATTGTATTTAACATGCAAAGTGATAAAGGAAAAAATTTGTTATGGGTCTGTGCCTGTATTTTATCAATTCCTATTGCAAACCCAAATGTGTCACAGTACTCGTTGATTTTAGATGGTACTTTAAAATTTTGAGTTTGTTCATAGTAGCTAAAAATATATTAAATAGGACAAATGTTTGTGTAACAACATATTTTAACTAAGCAGTGATGGGTTGATTACCATATTTTACTATTTGTATTTATATAATTTTTTTCAATGTGCTTTCATCAACTAAAACTTACCCTTATATCTTGAAATTTTTGTGTGGCAATAGTTGCATATTGCATAGTTTTCATCACACAAATTTACATGAAAATTATGTTACACATTGGACATAATTTCTGCAACATGCCTGGTTATTGTTCGTTATTGGATATATCTTAAGTTATTTCCCTTTAAATGAGTTACTGTACTCACTCTCTCTTATACTTGACTGTCAGTGAGTGGCAACTTGATGTACACAAAACTAACAACATACCGTTTACAAAATCCTGTATCAGCTGATGCATGAACAAATGAAAATTAATATCACGCAACTTCAAACGTTGGAAGTTCTTTTCACGTCGTATCCCCACTCTCCATCCGTGCCTTTCATACGTGCTTGATATTAATTCTAAAAGTCTACAGAAATATCTGGATCAAGAGGCCAACGTATTGCTACCTGTTGATGAACGCGCTCTGCTCACAGCACGCCCTGCTACACCATTTGTTAGTGAACTCCCGAAACACTACCAGCCAGATAAAAATAGCGTTCTTGTGTAAAATAACAAATTTACGAACGGATACCAATGGTTTTATTTTCCCGCAAGCTCTGCAAGCAAACTATGTATTTCTGTGTACAGAAAATTTGATTACTAGTAATAGTTACGCCTACGTCCATTACACGCCTGTTCTTCTCTTCCTGCAAACCCATCTTCTTGTGGTTTTCGTGTTGTTATTATACTGTATTAATAAAACGAAGAAAGTGGAACATGCGTGGGTAGTTTATAAGCAATTCTTACAATTATTCCACTGCACCTATTTCCAACTCTAGCAGTTTAGTATCAGTAGTAGCAAAATAACTGCTTTGGAAAAGTTGTCGGATAGTTGTTTGTCTGTGAATTAAATAGCATTGTCAAGCAAGTTCACCGAATTACTTTTATTTGTAGTCCTAACATATTAGCTGTAACATCCACAGTGTGATAAGAACTACAATTACCATCTCGCAAATGTTAACCAAAATTCACTGTCCGTGATAAATTAAAACAGAGTTGATAAATATTTTAAATTTTTTGCAAGGTGTTCTATTTTTACTTTTATAGTATATAAATTTTTTAGGCACGCCAATTTATAAATACCTTTAAATTTGGAAGCATTACAATGGCAAGTGGATTAATAAAATATACAGCTGCCACTTAATGCACCAGCTGCTATAATGTATTCACGGTAACTTCAAGATTTTCTGAAACCCTGCTAAATATCTACTTTCAGGGAGCCGATTATGTATCCTTCCGCAGTATGTAAACAAAACATTGCCATGTGACACCTGTCAAACGTTTTGTAAACAGTGCCATGTGGGAACTCTATAATATTTAGTAAACAAACAGTGCCTTGTGGGAACTGTCAAATATTTTATTAACAGTGTCCATGTGGGAACTACCAAAATTTATTTTTGAAGAGAAACAATGCCATGTAATCTCAACTGTCATATACTTTAATAAAATTCTCTAAATGTCTAAAAAATGCTAATCAATTTAGCGAAATGTTGTAATACATACAAAAAGGTAGATTGAAGTATATATCGGAACTGTTAATTATATAATTTAATTAAAGTTTACTTATTGTATTAAGATTTATTTACATATTTGCTGTAAGGAAAAAGTTAAATTTTACATAATAAACTTTTGGAAGTAGCACTCAGGTTAAAGATTTCACTGTGATAAATGGTACCGTATTTTATCGCATATAAGTGGCACATTTTATTAAAAAAAAAATTTATTGAAAACTTGGGGTGCGACTTATAAGTGAGAAAAATTCCTCCAGCCCCGCACTAACGTTTCATTTACTACGAATTCACGGCCCGCGGCTCGATTTCCAAACTCTTCAGCGAACAAAATCACTTTCATTTTGAAACCTGCGGTGTAGGTACATCTCTGTTCCATCAAGAACTGTCGCGCTTCTTCACTGCAACATAAAAACAACACTATGCGGCGGAAAGACGAGTCACGGCTAACATTTGGCACTGAAGAACCAACGCTAATGTGCTGCCATCTCTTGGTCTCCACAAAAAGCTTTCGAAAATAATCGATTATCAGTTGGCGGCGACCAAAATTCGATTCCTTTGCATTCTTTGCGAAGGGAATAACGTAACGGAAATATTCAAATGCCTTTCTATATTTTGCACGTTTATTTGATAAACTGCAGAAATAACAACGCTAATACTAAAATTACATCTTAACCTAGAATTATCTTGTAAGTAGAAAGAATGTGTTACGTTAGTTTTATAACCACAATTCAGCGTCTCCAATATGGCGTGGTTATACTTCTGAAAAAAACGTGCCCAAACGAACAAGATGGAGTGTACGAGTCCGCTGGACAACAACTGAAATTTATTTAATTTCAATTAATAACGGTGAAATCTTTACCCATGAGTGCTACGTAAAAATGTAAATATATAGTTTAGCAATATTAACTTTACAATTACGGCATTAAATTTATACATATTAATATTTAACCTACGAACTATTTCTTTTCAGCTATAACCAACATGTCCCTTCAAAATCCGTTGTTAATTCTTACGGACTTTTAACAAATTATTAAAATTTATTGAAAAAATATACTTAAAACTTAAAACAACCAATTTATATAGTGCTTCAGTGCTAAAAGCAAGACAAAACCTTTTTCCATATACCATTTTTTTATAACCAATTGAACATGTAACTCCTTGGGTGATTTTTCAAAGGTTCTTTTCAAAAGTATCGAAGATACCGTGAATGGATTATAGCAAAAGTATATATAAACAAAAAGTAAACTTTTGGCATTATTTTCATTGAATTGGTAAAATATTGCTAAGTTACGTGAGACAGAGTATATAGGGGTGCATGAGTACTATTTTTTTGTATGTGGCATCAAGTCGAGCTGAGTAGTATGAAAAAAATTAAGTATATTTTCGATTTAGGCTGCCATCACTGATTTTTTACATGCTTTGTAGAAGTAAGAATGTCTACGACTTACATGCATGATGTTTTATTCGTCTGTTATCAATAAAAAGTAAAAACCCTATTACGTTCTTTGATTCATAATTAGAGGTTATGGAAAATAGCATTTATGTGTACATTTTATTTATTGTTCTAGATTTCTTGCCATTATAAATTAGCATCCATTAATTTTACAGACTTGTTACATCGAACAATTTTTTTTCCGTATGAGAAAATCACGTTTTTTTTTTATGTACGGAATTGAGCCCATGCACCACACTAGGTGAAACTGTATTGTATTATTAAAAAAACAAAATGTAGCTGATGAGATTTGGTTAAGTATCAATAGTAGGGTTATATTTAATTCTGAAGGAAATTTTCCATTTTCAAGTCTTAGTACACTTGGAATAAGGATTGTTCTCCACGTGAACCCAAAACTATGCTAAGTTTTTAATAACACAATGATATCTCATGAACAATATCTAAATTTACCATGTAGTTTGGTGGGAATATGCCGCTAGGCCACAGATTGCATTATAAAAGGTAGACAGAATGCCCTAGTACTCACAGGGCGGTACTCTTAAATATACACACAAAAACAAAAGTCAGACAAGCACATTTTCCACGCAGATGCGTGGTCACGCAATGTTTCGCTGGCTAGGCCAGCTTCATCAGGCGGCAAGCGGTGCCACCGTAAATTCAGTGAAAATAAATTGATATACGGATATTATTGCAAATATATTGTGACCATGCGAATGGATTTGACAAAAAAAATTGTATTCATCTTATGAACGTATTACACTTGCCAGTATAAGACCATTATATAGCTAATTTTTCATTAGCATTGTGAGTTATTATTTCTGTTTGCTGGACAAGAAAACTGTAACTTTTCAAACAACATTTTCAGTTAATAAACTGTGGATCGTAATCAACTTATGTCCCTACTGAAAACTGAACCTGTAAATAAAATCACGCTCATAGGTTGTTAGTAATCAATCTAGTTAGTTCCAAACACAATCCGAAAAGGAATGCCAAAAATAGTAGTTAAAATAGCAGTATCACGACACGTATATAAAAATCAAACATGCTAAAATGGCTGGTTCACAAAGACTGCAGGTTGTGGAGCACAGAAACTGGTGAGACATGAAACTTGCCCTACTATTGCCTATCACTGTTGCTATACATCCAGACGCAAGCTATACACAGATTAGGGTGTGTGGCACGAAGAAATGCGAGAGGACAGCACGAGTCACCACTTCTATTCATGTGTGTATGCATTGTACATTTAGCCTAACTCACCCAGGCATTCATTTTAAACGTGCTCCAGCCAAAGTTTTTTTAAGTTTTTCCAGAATTTTTTATTTATTTTTTATTTTTTTAAACAGTTGTAGCAGCACAACCTCTCGTATGTTATTGCTGCGTGCTAATGAATGTATTTTTAAATAACCTTTAATTAAAACTTTTTTCTCCCTGATTTTTAACACCAAGAACCAGTTTAACCAGTAACCAGATCCAACCCATCCTTAATTAATTTATGACACATGTTTGTGTTTTAAAAAGTAGTATTTACAATTAATATATGTTCTTATTAAAAAAAACTGGGGGGCTTCCATTTTACTCTCTTAATTTGCCGCCTAATTGGAAGTGGCATTCTGTTTTTACATTTCCTTCTATAGGAAATATAATCTATTTGCAAGATTTGGAATTTGGCAGTAGAGAAATCTGTTGTATGCTATTTTTGTAGGTACTTGTATAAATGTTAATATATTTTGACAGAAAGCCCTTAGTTTGAGTTATTAAGTGTTTGTAATGTATAATGAATGTGATTTTCTGTTCTGTATTTTGGTTTATGACAGGCTAACTTGTACATTCCTAAAAATTTTGATTATCCTAATTTTTTTGTAGTTGTGTTAGGTTTCGTGTTGACGGCATGTAATGCAGAAGCCAGAGATAGGAGTGGATGTGTTGTTTTCCAACAGAACTTTCTGAGGAGGAGGAGGAAGAGGAGGAGATGAAGCAAATTACTGTGAAGTTTGCTCGGCGAGAGAATGAGAAGCTGAAACAGGCTCGAGAACGTTCCTATGGTTACCTGAGCAAGAAGATAGCAGAGGAGTCGTGGTATCACACTGACTACTATCACAGCAAGACTGATCGTGCGGAGGTGAATTTCACTGTTCTTGACTAGTTTAGACCCATGTCCCCCTCACCTGGTTTATCGTAGTCCACTTCCGTTACAGACCTTGTTAGTTAGAAGCTAGTAGGCCACTGTCTATTTCCTCACTGGAATAAACACGTTTTCTATCGAACCTCCGAGTGTACTGATTCTAGGGTGACTGTGACTTTTATCACCGGTAGACGTCCGCCCACCAGGGAAAATCAGGAGACAACTCAATTGCCAAACCTAAAGTAGGACTGCGGGCTCCCTTAATCGGGCGCACGTATGTTGCGAACACACCCATTAGATGGCCACCCATACTGTACTCCTGGTGTACAGTACGGTAAAGCCCCAACCACTAGGAACTCGGTCCACAAGGCAGCTAGTCAACCAGCCCAGCTAATTCACTCTATTCACTACACTGAACTGTCGCCGGAAGGAGTGATAAACTGGTTGTGGAGGTCTTTGGACCACACCCACTTCATGTCTGACATCCAGGGTAAACCCACCGCTCTAACCACCGTGCTGAACTGTCGCCGGTTGGAATAATTGGGTACGATTCTGGGTGGCTTGACCCTGGCTGGCTTTACACCTAGCTAGGGATCCTCGTCGCCTGCTCTTCCTTAGCTTGCCAGATCTTAGTTCCTACCTCTATGCCATCCACCCATAGTAGTGGTGCAAAGTGACAAGCTAAGAAGGCATCTACTGCCTCCGTATCCAACGTGAGCTGTAACACAGCCCCAACTTCCCTCTGCAGCGTAACCACCCGGGAACGAGCTCAAGCCTCCTGACTGGCTCACCTCCCAGTCCCTCCCTCCCCTCCCCTTCTCAACTCCCTATTTCAGCCACCATACAAGACCACTGGCAAGTCACACCTAGTCATCGTCAGGTGCTCCACGTCCCACTGGGTATAGGGAACCTGTGGTTCCAGCACCCTAGGACAAGCAGTCCCGTGGGCTACCATCTGCGCCGCCAGCCGCAGCACCATCTCCGCCCAAGGACTGGACACTAGTTCTGGCCGGCTCTAGTAGCAACAGTGGCCGAGTCGGAGCTACCCCGGGCCACAACTAATACGGGTAAACCACTGGCTCTGTGCAAACCCATAGTATGAAGGACAGTTAAGCCACACGCTCTAACGTATATACCTGCCAGGTTCCAGCGAGCAGCCAATAGTCAGCCCAGTCATATCACCCGTGTCTCTGACCGACACACAAAACCTTACCCGACCGTGACGTAGTCAGTCACCCTACGTCACTGGTCAACACAAATAAGAATGATACATTTTCCACGCGGTTGTGCGATAGCAACGTTTTCCTGGCTGGGCCAGCTTCATCAGTTGCTTGGAATTAGCTCATCAATTTATAACAAAATCCAGGCAGCTGCCAGGCCTCAACATATGATAATCACAGCTCCAAACCACATTCGCCAGCTATGCCGGCAAATTTTTAATTTTGCCACCCCACCCTTGTTTGCCACCTGGCTGCTAGGTTTACTACCAACAGCGCCCTTCCACCGTACTGCAGTGTCCTACAACTCGCCGCCTGTTGAAACTGGCCTAGCCAGTGAAATGTCGCGATCCCGCAACCGCGTGCCTGTGTGCGCCTGTCGACAAGAACTAGACTGAATACTTGAATTCCTGTCCTATTATATATTTTTGGTAGCTTAGCAGTCTACTTGTAACCGTAACTCACAAAGTCAACCAAATAATATTTTAACAGTATCCCTTAGAAACATCATCATGTAAGAGACTCTTTTGCTCACATTTTCTACGATAGTACCAGGTGAGGAAATAAAACAGTTATGCTCTATTTTATGAAACAGTCAACTAATTCTCATCAAATTTTGCAAACAAGTTGAGATACAGTAGGCCATGTAAACTTTCATTATATAAATTACTCACATACTCATTTTTAAAGTGATGACCCTTTAAATATTTCAGGGGTTTAGACCCTACCAATACATTAGACTGATTATATCTTAAGTTGATGCTCATAATGCCTCTGTAATGCAGATGGTTGTATGTTGGCTTATGGTACTAGTTCTGGGTTCTTCAAATTCCTGGTAATGCAAATTTGTATTTGTAATTGTCTCACTACTATTGCATATGTTTCTGGTTCCCTCAGAAATGATATCAGTTTCAACAAGACGTCTATGGTTTTAAGAACTTCATCAAAATTATTTGCATCTGCGTAGAGGAAAGTAGGCTTATTATCAGAAACTTCACGTTGGAATTACAATTTGCAGGGAGAGCTAAAGTGGGTTTATGTTCCAGTTGGAGAGGACCAAGTTATACTGCTCAGCGACTCAGGAGCAGGTTACGGAGCTCAGTCTTACCCCGAACGAATACCTCGCCACTTTGCTGTCTTCTGACAGTGAGGAAAAATTGGTGCCAAACACTCAATTTGTGTGTCTCAAAGAGCTGCGCGGCATGCAGTTGAACGAACAGGTTAAGGCAGTTCTCCGAGAAGGTGAGATTATATTGTGAGTTTTGGTATAAAGTAAACGCATTACAGTAAGATTCCAGTTACATTTATGACTAGGTTAGTTCTATGGTAGAATACAGTGTGTTTGTTTTGCTTTGTACACAGTAGTATATTTATTGGGAATTATTGTCTATCCAAACTGTTTGACTAGTTAGATAACTCTCAGACATTCGTAGGACTGGAAAATTTTGTAATATTGAAATGCGAATTCACATAATATTTGCATGTTCTTTTGAAAAAACTCTCATTTATATAGTATTTCTGCAAAACATTACACAGAGTGAAGCTTCTTAAATATTGTACAAATCTCAAGGGATCTGAATTTTTGCTGTTTGTAATAATTGTAAATATCTCAAAAAAATTACAGTTCTGACTCTGTGATCCAGCATATTGGAAAATAGGAAATCNACTCTCATTTATATAGTATTTCTGCAAAACATTACACAGAGTGAAACTTCTTAAATATTGTACAAATCTCAAGGGATCTGAATTTTTGCCATTTGTAATAATTGTAAATATCTCAAAAAAATTACAGTTCTGACTCTGTGATCCAGCATATTGGAAAATAGGAAATCCGTATTACCAGCATGACTTCTTTTCACCAGTGGACTTGACAGTACATTGTAATACAAATTAACAATTTTTTTAACATACAAATTTTATTAGATTTCCTGTCTCAAAGAGGTGTGTAGACAACTTTGTATGTATCAACAAGAACTTGGTATTAACCAGGTTTTTATTTGCAAGGTTTCTCTGTATTCCTAAATAAATCATTTTATTTCATGTGTAGGCTAAAAAAATTTACAAATATAGTGAAACCTCAACAGATTGTTTATTGAGAGACCAATTAAAGAAAATTATGAATATGGACAGGGTGGCCACTCAATCTGGAAAGTCTGGATACTTGGGAAACTCAGGAAATTTTGTAGCTACAGGGAAAATTCAAAGAATTTTACAAATAACCTGAAAATATTTAGTAAACAAGTAGTAGATATTAAATGTTCTAACATCAAGAAACAAGTTTAAAGAGCTATTAATGTTGGGAACAAAAAAATTAAATTTGATTGAAGAAATGAAAAAAGAAGTCTATAACATCAATGCAAAGACAGAATGTATTAAAAATAAATAATGTTTCATGATGTTGGAGTGGTGTTCAATTGTTGTAGTAAATGTGTTTGTAATGTGCTTAAAATATTGCAAGTTTCAGAATAAGATTTCCTGTCATCACTATGCGAGCATCTTGAATATGTATGTAAAAAGTACATTTATGCTTATAAGTTTTACGTTATTTGGAAAATTGATTATCATTTTGTTGTAAAATTATTAGGGTGATGGAATTTTTTTTTTTTATATAATTATCTCTTAATTTTGCAGACTAAAAAGTAAATATTATGTAGGTATACGAACCTCGAAGTCAGGTAATTTTTTGAGCTTGAAGGAGTAGCCACCCTGATGCATAAATAGTGCGGCTGCACTCCGTCCTTTGGGACAGATAAAAGCTGATAAATCGATATATGTATATGAAAAAAGGGACCAGAGAAACACAAATTTTTGTGAGGCCTAGAACTTAGGGCACTTGTTCTATTTGAATGTTCTGCCTGCATATGAAAAGAACTGTTTGTTTCCCCAGCCTCCTCCGTTCTTTCTGCTAGGATAAAAATGCTTTTGTCACAGCGCGGTGACATATAATCCTCTCTCTGTTTGTAAAACGGAAGTGTATGTTGGACAAAAACTACAGAACACACTCGGCTAGCTGGTTTGGTGTGAGCTAAGCAACTCTCCTCTGATGTAGCTGCATCACTTGTAGGTGGGTGGCATCAGGGAAAATGTAGCTCACTGTGCCATGTTTACAGCTACTGTATGTTCTTCTTGTTCAAGGGCAGGTTGCCACCAGATGTCAACAACACTGCTGCCTTTGTCTCAGCCATGGCAATAACTTAAAATGACATGCAGACTACACATACAAGTCCATGTGTCAAAACGAACTAACTTAAACACTTCCAGTTACCATCACTATTTGATAGACATGATAAAATATACGTATATATTTATAGCACTGGTGATGAAACAAGTCATGAACACATGCATTGAACACTCAAGCAGCAATTTCAAGATGGTGAAATGGTATAAAATCACATTTTCTACAGCCATAAAAAACTAAAATCAGCAACGTGTTCAACAACAAACACACTTATGATAACTGACGAAAATGAGTTGAAGGCAAAGCATGCCACACAATACACAAAAATCACTCATTGGTGTGAAAAATACTGGAACTATGCAGCCTGGAGGACCAAAAATTTTGTTTTTGTCACGAAATTGTGGACTGAATATAAAAAAATATGCGAAGATGCTATGTAGCAACACCAATTGGCAGCGAGTCTGCCTGAATGCTCAACTCACTACCATGGTGAATCGCAAGCGCTGGCATCCTGCTGGAAGCCACAGTTGCCAACTTTGACATGCTGCATTTCATGAAGTTCTGCCAAATGTGAAATCACAAATGTCTGCAGTGCAGGAAATTCAAAAGTTGATTGGTTTAGCACACAAAGGAATAAGTCACTAGGTCCACTATTTTCCAATAGCCACAGCTGTATGTTACTGACAGATGAAATATAAAACATATATGCAAGTCCAAAAAAAGACATAAGCTTGTATTTTAGAGAATGTTTCCTGTTTCAGAATTAATGAAATGATGTGGAACAAAACTGCAAAATGGATTTTTTTTTTTACAGCTCGCAAATGGCAAGTTCTAAAAAAAAATGGGTATAAAAATTTTTGTGATTAATTTTTATAACACGTCCAATGATAGAAATATTAATTTCAATAAATAATTTTTTTAATATGTAACAGACCCCATGAGCTCTAATGTAAGCTATATATCCTATACACTGCTTATGAAGATATAACACTAGGAAAGCTGCAACCAGGTAAAAGAACAAGCAGCCTTGGCTGCATTAGGAGCAATGAAAAAGTTGAAAAAAATTTCCAAAATGTCTGCTTGTTCTTGGACAAATTTGCTACATTAAAAGGTAGACTCAACAAAGGAGCACATCAGTGTTCCGCTATATTCTTGAGATCATGAAGAAAATGTAGTTTTCACAATTTTTATTTGTCAAAAATTGTTGTTCTGGGGTATCCCTTAACTTCTTTGTGTATAATAGCATCAGGTTATGCCAGAAGGTGTTTAACATATATGTTGCGTCTGTGACTTTTTGTTTTGTGGAATCAATATTTAAGAACAGAAATGCAAAAAAAAAATTAGCATGAAAATAATCCATGCATGAAGAGGTACTTATGTGCACATTTACATATTTTTTCTGAACAGATCTAGATAAATAGTTACACGAAAATGTAAACTTTACTTTCCAGGTTTCGTAGTAAGTAGTAATACATTTTGCCATTTCAAAACAAAATTTTCCTGTCCTAAATTGTTGGATTCCTAAGATTGTTTTATGGAATCATGGAGTTTACTTACTTCTATTGACTTCTTGAGGCTATTTGGACACTGTGGATATGTTCCTCTAAGCAGGCATGCAGTCAAGGTACCGGTTGTATGTTGCTTTAGCAAAGGTGATAAATTTCTCAAAGCTGCTATCACTACTTCCTGCTCTGCCTGACCCCAAGAGCGTGCTACGGGCAGTGCAGCAAGTGGGTGTTCTGGTGAGGGGCAACTGGGTGGTGCGCAGCGACATTCTCTACCCCAAGGACTCTGCCAGCAACATGTTCGGTGTGCCCGCAGAGTTCATGTGCCGTGCAAGGGACTACATCGTGAGTATTTCTCTTTGTTGTATTCCTTCTCTAGACTCATTAATAAACATTTGCCTGCAACAGTTCTCAGTTATATTAATAGAAAATGTGCCAAATTACTCTCTCTCGTATAACTTGGCAAGATCGTGACCGTCAGTGAGTGGCAACTTGAAGTATACGAAACAAACAACGTGCCATTTACAAAATCCTGTATCAGCTGATGCACAAACGAACAAGAGTTAATATTATGTTGGCTATTCTGAGTGCACTGCCAACGCACATCAGACAAGCAGAAAACACACGGATAAGAAAGAGTTCCTAGATTAATTAATACATTTTATTTTACGTGGTCACAAAACAGCGGTTGTTAGTGTTACGAACTAAACTTTGTGCTAAAGTAGTAATGTATGTTAGGAATCTGAAAAAGTGGGCGTTATTTTTTCAAAAATATGTGGTACTTTTTGAAAAATAGGTGTTATTTTTGTCAAAAAGTAGCTGTTATTTTCTTGCTCCAAGTTTTCATTTCCTCTTTATAAAGAGACATACATAATTTGAGAAATGTCAGTTTGTTAGTAAACCCTAAAATTGGCAGTGTATTCCTATTTAAAAGTGGTTTTTTTTTTAAGAATTGTTATTTCCTTGCAAAAATACCTAACTCCCAGAAATAAACAGCCACGTTTTTAGGACAAAACCACTAATTTTTCCTTCATTAACAGACAACATTGAAAACCATTTCACATTTTCTTACTTAAGATTTTGTATTCTGCCCGACACCTGGAACAACAGTTACAATGCACTGGCAAGGGCATACTCTTTCATTAAGAGACTAATGTAAACAATTTAAACACAATTATAAAAGCACTGTTTTAAAACAATAATAAAAGTGCCTTGTACGAACAGAAAAAATAATTAGAGAAATCTACCTTTACGTTTTTGAACTATGTGAACTTTCAAGAACAGATTTTTTTGTTGGGCCTGCTTACAAAATTTTTGTTTGTTCAAAACGTGTCATATTTTACCGCACATATTTACAGAGAAAATGTATGACAAAAATACAGTTAGCTGGAAGAATACAAAATTAAAATACATGATAATTCAATAAAAAAATATATTATACATCAATAAAAACATTTAAACACATTTTTAACCGCCACGCCACTTCATAAAAAAATTGAAATTATTGTTGGTTAAAATGTGATGATGCTACAAATGTCAACAAACTCAGCGAGCTAGTTGGCACGAATTCCATAGATAACGTGGTGCATAGTAGATGTGAACACTACGACGACAGGGTTTCCTAGTGAGTAAATAAACTTTTGCAGGGCTGTGCACTGGAATGTACACTCAAAGTGACACATCATCACTTGCGCTCATATTATTTATGGCCGTAAACAAACATTACGGAAAGTAAAACATGTTTTTTGTTTACGGTGTAAATCAAAGAAATCTGCTGGTCAACTCTGCATGCATTTCTACAGTAGTGATGAAAATTACATTTTCACTCGTGCGCTAATTTACATTTAGATTTGCTGACAAATATACTCTAGCCGCGTGTATTCTATGGTTGTCAAGGTCTTGTAATAATTCCAGCTACCTAACAGTAACACTTTTGTTTTGTGATTATTATATTTTTGAACTGTGGACATTAAAAAGAATTATGGAACGGGTGTGTTGTTCTAAGAAAGCTACAAAATGTGATCCACGAATTATTGACACTTAGACATTCAAAAGTAACTAGTTGCTGCAACGAAGACGGTGGATGTTTGGTAAACAGTGCGACGAGTATTCCTAACCTCAACCACAAAACGTGATATAAACATTTTTATTGTGTGTCGGTGTGCCGCCCCCCNTTTTATATTTTATTTTATTTTATTATAAGCAACAAAACAGCTCATTTTGTAACACTCATTCCGTGAATTAGTTGCACATAAAGGTCGGTGTAAATTTTCAAAATAGCTTTATTTGAAGTAAAACGGGAAAAATCGCTTTATACAAACTAAAATGCCAAAATTTGCGTTATTTTTTGTTTTATGGCAAATGCTATTTTTTCAGGTCTCTATGTATAGGTGTTAAAAATGTCATGAACATTAAAATGATTCCTATCCAAATGAAACTCAACTTTAATTAAACCTTGGGAGTTCTGTTCACGTATCCCCATTCTCTATCCATGCATTCCATACATGCTTGATATTAATTCCAAAAGCCTACAGAAATATCACAGGGTATTGTTGTATTATTTTTTCAAATTATTTGGCGAAATATATTTCAAACTGTTGTCATCTCAACTCTCAAGCCAGTAATAGGAGGAAAGTGAACTTCTAAAAAGACTGGATCAAGAGGCAGACCAATGTGCTGCTACCTGTTGAGTAATGCCATCTGCTTACAAACTCTCCATGCCTTGCGCGTTATCTGTCAGCTCTCCCCCGAAGCACTACCAGCCAGAAAAAAATAGCTTTCTTGTGTAAAATAACAAATTTACGAACAGATACCAATGGTTTTATTATTCTGCGAACTCTGCATAATTTTTAAAGTAACATTTTGATTTCTAGTCATTTCTATTGGGCCGGTAATCATTGCACGTCTATTACACACCATGTTATCCCCACAAACCCATTTCCTTGTTTTCATGTTGTTACTGTACTGTATTAATAAAATTAAGAAAATGGGATGCGCATGAGGAGTTTTGAAGCAATTCTGACGTTTTTCCATGCCACATATTTCCAACTCGAACTGTTTAGTATCAGTAATAGCAGAATTAATGCTCATTGGTGGGTTGTTTATCAAGTTCCCCGAATTACTTTTTTTCCAGTTATACAGTTGACTTCCTGTGTGCCGTTTTTCAGGGGACAGTCAAATATTTTCCATACATGCGGGATTTCAGTAGATGAGGGTTCTGATTCCGACATGTACATCAATAAAATACAATTTCTGACATTATTATATTTCATTTTGAGTATAATAAGATCTGTACATTATCTGTGAATAAAATTGAGTTAATAAACACAATAAAAATGGTATTTTTTTAATGAAAAATATTACTGTATTAGTAGTACTGTAAATAATACATTAAAAAAACATAACCTCAACTCATTTAAATACCATATATAATTCATTGTAATCCACACCGAATGCAAGCCAACCTAAATCTTTCAAACCCTCTGGAAATGAAAATAATATGACACCGAATGCAAGTCATTTTTTGAATGTCCCGTGTGCATTTGATCAGCTGAGAGTGCGCTGAGAGATTATAGATCGGGCAGTGTGTTCACAGCAGGCGCAGCAGCGAAGGGGAATCGGCGGGAGGAGTGAAAGAATGTGCCCCTTCCCTCCTCGAACATGTGTGTGACCCTATGCGCGCATGGCAAATGTCTGTCTTTTAAAATAATTAATTATAATTCACTGCAAAAACTGTAATTTTTAGGCAAATGAATAAATAATGCCATTAAGTTTATTTCTTCACAGTCTTTAATAATTAATTATGCAAAACCAAATCCTCTGATTGTCCCTGTTGCGAGTCATGCTGCACTCGGGCTCTGTGCTTGCCCATTATTAGACAACAAAAGGTGTCAATTAGGCCCCTACAGGATCAGTTTATTCAAAAGATGCATGTCTAATGAAATGAATTAATATAAATCCTCCAATTTCCCCCTGGAATTTACTGAAAATGAACTTTATGCTTTGCAATACAAATCGCTCGATGTTCAGACTTGGTTGACAAGGGGAGGTCAAGTATATGCTTCTGGGCATATCATTTTATTCGCGAAGATGCTGTCCATTGAGTTAAATTAATATTTTGTTTTAAAATCATGTTGATTTTACGCCAGATACAATTAAACACCAACTTTACAGGGAAAAATTACCTTTAATCGCAGAAGAAAACATCTTGGCAAAAAATAGTACCTTGTTAAAGTGTATTGCATAACATTTTCAGGCAAAACCCTTTGCTTTGAAATACTAGTGATGACAGGTGCAACTATTTTGAGCAACGGAAAGTCTTAATAAAATTTCTACGATTTATTGCCAGGCTCACTTGCACTGCGGCCAAGCGTGTAAGGGGTAACATCTGAGAGAGAGGATATTAGGCAACAACTTCCCCTCTCAAAGGCATGCAAGGGAAGGAAGGAAGGTGCACAGCTGAGAAAGGACGCTAGGTTGTCACGTTGGTTGCTAGATACCACTTCCCCTCTCATCAGGCATGTAAGGGAAGTTAGCAAGCCAGACTCGCGCGTCGCACCATGCTGCAGACGTGTTGGGAAGACACAAGACAGAAAGCGTGCCGCACAGCAGTGATAAACGGCGATGCGTTACGTATTTAACGTCCAGTTACTAGACATTTGCGTAAACAACCAGCTTAAAAACTACCGTTGCGGGAAATATTAGGTGACTGTACCGAAACATACTTCGATTGACGCTACATCCAATAAAGATGCAAGTAGTAAGCTTTAACAGTATTTATATAGAAGTTTTGCCGGGACCACTGAAAAGTACTGTGTGTACAGTTTATCGGTACATGCGTTTATGGTACAGTGAGAGTCAACTGTACTAGCTGTAATGTCCAAAGTGTGATACAATTACCATCTCGCAAATGTTAACCTAAATTCGCTGTCTCTGATAAATTAAAAAAGAGTTAGCAAATATTAAATTTTTTGCAAGGTTTTATATTTTTGCTTTTATAACCTATGAATTTTTTAGACAGATGTCAGTCTAAAAAATACCTTAAAAGTTATTTAGCATTACAGCACAATGGAAAGTGGATTAGCTGACAGCGTGTTGATAAAATATACAGCCTCCACTTGACGCACCCGCTGATGGCGTCTGTTGAGCTGTGTTTGGCAAACAGTGAACCTAGCAGCCAAGAGACGAACTAGGGCGAGGCAGGAAATTTTTTTGTCTGCAGTTCAGGATGGTTCTTATTTTGTCCTGGTCTTTACGGTAAGGGACAACCAGAGGGGTATCTGAGCTGCAGATCTTAGTTTGGATTTCTGTGGTTGAAATGCTATGCTGAATCTGTTTGTGAACCAGAGGGTTTTGGGTAGCCACTATCAAGGAAAACTATGGACATTAGCAGATCATGCTGCTTATTAGGTCAAATGCATTCAGCTCTGGTGGCAAGACTACGGCAGAGATTTCGTGGTGTTAGTTAAAAGGTAGTTGTCAAAATGTAGATACAGTGAAACCTCTATTATTATTTGTTTTCCATGGGACCTACTGAAAAAAACTCAACATGTGTACGTCTCTCCTCCTCAAAAAATAAAACCTAACCTTAAAAAAAAATTTATTTTCGTCCCTAGTTATAATCAGTTGATTGCCTGTAATGAACAGTGGGCATATCTTGAATACGGGATGAAAAAACATATGTCAATCATTTCATACAAGTATTGTATTATAAAATATTTAATTGCACTTTAACAGTAACGGGAACTAACAGCAACGGAACTAGTGTCACCAACTCCAATTTTGAAAAGCTGCCGAATGTTTACATAAATTCACTAAATTTCTGCCAAATGTAGAAATGTGGCAAAAATAAAAATAAATTACTAAAAACAATAATTTAAAATAGAAACGTGCTAAAAATTGTTAAATTTAAAGTACAGTAATAAAGCACGTAGTTTCATCATAATAATGCTGAATTTAATATTTTTTCTCTATTTTGTAGGCAAATTTATCACAGTTTTTGGAGTTTGACATGTAAAAATCTGATTTTTTGAAATTATATTGCTCTCCGCTAATAATTCTGTTGCCCACTAAAATGTATATTTGTCTGCTATATGTTTTTAGATTTCTCAAATTAAATGAAAAGTCTGCTAAATTGATAACACTCGCCATCTTGTGTGACAGTTGATATCATTGCATTACTCTTAAAAAAAGTTACTAGCGTAATTTTATCTTAACAGAATTAGTCCGTGAAAACATAACGTGCCCCTTTAATGCTTGTAATTTACGTGGTTATTTACCGTACTGACCTAAAAATTATTACGTTTCCTGTGCGGAACCAGAGTAAAGTTAAAATCCGTTCCGTCCATTATTAATGTTCGGTTCTGGTCCATACCACATCAATTTTTTCATACGTGTTTTATTTGCGTGACTTTTCATGCGCTGACTTGAAACAAAGAACTGCCTGCAATTATAATGTTTTACCTGTTTTTCGACGTAAATAATTTAAAACAAATAGTGATTGAATTATCAAAAATAAATTACGTAGTTGTTAACAATTGCAACGTTTCACAACTAGTTGTGTACATTAGCATTTGAGATTAGGGCGTGTCTGTTTACCTGCTCTTGGCACTACTGAATTTTGGTAGTATCAGTTTTAAGATAGTTGTTTCACAGATAAACAATTTTTCCGAATATATTTTGGTTTTCTTACAGAATATCTGATCGATGGATGCGGATAAATTAATGATTTAAGGGACGTAGCATGCTGGTTTCTTTTAACATTGTTTATGTAGGATATTTGTTGGCACCATCCAAAAAAATCTACTAATACGGGAAATCGACATAAATGGGAACTTAACGAGGTTTCACTGTATTGAAAATTGTTGGTTGGTCTCGTGAGAACTGCTTTTTCAATTTGGCCATTTTTAAGAGTTGGTCCCACATCAAGAAATATGGTGTGTCACTTAGAGTAGGTCCAGGTAAACTAAACGGGCTGTGCAAGTTAAGGTTGTTGGGGAAATGGATCAGATGGTCCTCAGTTGAAACCTAGATCATGAAGATGTCATCTATGAAATACATTCAGCAGTGGGGTTGAGTCAATTGGTGGCTCAGAAATGTTTAAAATGCTATTATTAGCCTAGTGGCCTATTCCTGCCACATCCCATGTTTTATTCGTACCCATATTCGTGCTGAATGAAATACAGTAGACTTGTATTTGAAATAATTGGTTTTCCTGTTTTGTAGTTGACTGGTTAGGGACTGTCATATAATTTAGCACTCAGAGTTGTCAAATTTAATTAAAAATACAGTAAGTGTAGTGTCTGAAAGAAACAGCTCTTAGAAAGATAATGAGGAACTTGGTAGGATAGTTGCCCAGTGTTATTTGGTTAGTTATTTCTCTGGGGCAGAGCCACTGTTGGTAAAGGTGACATGGTGTGTTTTTACAGCTTCACCTGCTCAATCACCAGAGGTACGTGGACCGCAAGCGTGTAACATCTGAGGTGCGACTCCCGCCAGAGGAGGTGAAAGAGATCCTCTCTCAAGTTTCCCGGCTTGAGAAGGGGAAGGGCTGGGATCTGCTCCAGCCACTCGATGAAGAGTTCATCAGCAGGTTAGGCACTTGCACACTTCTCTTATAAATGTTGGACCTAATTGTATATTTTACTTTTAAATAGACATTTTTTGCACTGTTGAATTTATTTTCACCAGGTTACAAGTATCTTTTTTTTTTGAGAGCCATCAAGTAAAGTTGATAAAATTTGCCTGTACCTTAGTGAAAGGTTATGTGCTGTGACTTTGTAAATCAAATATAACTTAGTGTGAAAAATTTTCTAAATATTGCAAGTACATATACAGAAGAACCGCGTTATTGCGACTATGGCCTATAGCGTCATGTTCGCTATTGCGATAGTTTTTAAATGCACCGTCATTTGCCCTATCATTTGAAAGGTACTTAATTTTGTTTATAACGCAAATCTGTTAATGAAGCCTTTCGCTATAGCAATACTAACATTCATGCAAATTCGTATTTTTAAATTTTTTAAAACACGTCATATCGCAAGTGACATCCATCCATTTGTCATGCCCGAGCCAGCCTTTAGTCTGTCGCATGGCGTCACTTGCGTCAGAGGAGCGTGGGAAGAGAAGCGCGTGAAGAGGTGCTTGCGGAAATTGTAGAGAGGGAAAAGGAGGAGGATATGAAAGAAGAGGGGAGAGGTACGAATGGGAGTAGAGCTAGTCGAGACCGAGGTAATAGGGGGGTACGCTGGATGAAGGATAGAAGAGGGTGGAGGGGAATGGTAAGTACTGTTAAATATAGTTAGGGGTGGCGAGATACTAGCAGCCTACCGCTCCTTTTATGTTGTGGGGGTAGGAAGACTGCTGCTTGTATGGTCATCGAATCACCACATGCCACGCGTGTAAGGGACAAAGCATGATTACGTCTACAATGCAACATTNATTACGTCTATAACAGTTGCTAGACAATGCTACATTGCTTATGATACCGTATTTACTCGTGTATAGCGTGCACCATGATTTTTACAAGTATCAGGAAAAAAATTTTGTTAAATAAAATTGCACAAACAATTTGTGGCACCTTGTTAGTATGTAACAAATTAATCTTGTACATTAACATGTGGTGATTGTGATATGTTTGGAAATACTTTAATTAAATAACTCGCAGCTAAAAGTTACCCTACCGACGTTGAAAGAAGAATGTCAACAACTGCGGTGGGCAGCTGACTTCCTTTTCTTTTACACAGTGACGTGCTGTTTTTTTTACTGGTGCTGGAATGTCCCCCCTCAAAAAAAACTTAGTCTCGCCTCTTTCCTTCTTCTCTACCTGAGAGGCTGGCAATCCTCTGTCTGGCACGGAAACAAAGAAGACTTGGAGGAATTTATCGATTGGCAACATGAATGAGAAAGGGAGTGGTGACAGGAGAAGAAAGGTAGCAGACAGAGGGGGCGAGACAGTTTTAACTTAGCAGAAAAGGGGGGGGGG
>NQII01005728.1:0-22978 GCA_002778355.1 Clitarchus hookeri | reverse complement strand
GGGGGGGGGGGGAAGAAGAGGTATCGAGAAGAGAGACGGGTGGAAAAAGAGTATAGGGCAGAGGGGTGAGACAGGAGTCAAGCTTTCGGCGCCCGAGGGAAGTAGGGAGGGAAGTTCAGTGATCTCCAGGCTTTGTGTGTGTGAACGAGAGAGAGACAATGAGTGAAGTAGCACGCTGATTGGTAGGCAACTTACTCCCTGCTGCCGCCCCAAAAATTTGGGGGGGTGGGAAGGAAAATGGAGGAGGAAGCAACGTCGGGCATCTGCTGGTCGTTACATAATGCCGCTGTCAGACGTAAAAGTTTACGGCTCTCTTTAAACACAGCATCTACAAGGACAAATACAATAAAAAAAATTACGAGGCACTGTAAATTTTGTTATAATAACTCACTATAGCAATAATTTATTTGGCCATTGCCGATTATCCTTATAATGCGGTTCCACTGTACAGACTTTAAATTTTATGGTTGGAGAGTTTTCCCCTTTTTAAGTTTTGTGTGATCTAATAACATTATCCAAGAAAAAATAGTTAAGTTATGTGCAGTGAGACTAGAAAGAAAAAATAAAATTAACGAAAGCATTTTCTAAAAAATTACCTAGAAGTTGAACTTGAATGTCGCTGCAATAAAATGCAAATTCTAATTACTCCACAAAGTTTAGTGAAAAATAAAAGTATAATTTATTTGTGATTAATAAACACTTTTCTGAATCTGCTAAATTATTTTAGTTTTATACAGTTTGTGTATGTATCCTTACACAATGAATGTAATCAAAGAAATTGCCACGTGACTCCTACATTTCAGCCTTCAGAATGTTTTGTTTACGTTTTACAGCTGCCCAAACAATGCTGGCATATTTCAAAATGCAGGACCTTATTTAGGTCTGCACATGAGGGGACTGTGAGAGGTTAAACTCGAAACATTATTACCTTTTTTTAATGTGATACACCATTTAAACTTTCACATACATATTAAACATGTATCTAAAAAATTGATAATGGAAATGATGTACCAAATATTTTTCCTCTATTTGTGAAATCAGTTTCTGAAAGTGATTCATGCAGGGATACAGTGACATCAAATTTTTTTACAATTTTAAAGGAAATGAATTATGGAAGACCTCAGTAAAATATAGTTTCAAGATTGAAAAACTTTAAACTGGCAGTACAGTGAAACCTCGTTGTTGAGTTCCCGTTACGTCAATTTCCCATATCAGTCAATTTTTTTGGATGATCCCAACAAATATCCTATATAAACAATCTTAAAAATACCAGTATGCTACGACCCTTAAATCATTAATTTACCCGCATCCATCGATCAGATATTCTGTCTGAAAACCAAAATATATTCAGAACAATTGTTTATCTGAGAAATAACTATCTTAAAACTGGTACTACTAAAATTCAGTAGCGCCAAGAGCAGGTAAACAGACACCCCCTAACCTCAAATGCTAGTGTACACAACTAGTTGTCGTGAAACATTGCAATTGTTAACAACTAAGTAATTTTTTTTTGATAATTCAATCACTATTTGTTTTAAATTACTCACGTCGAAAAACAGGTAAAACATAACAATTGCAGGCAGTTCTTTGTTTCAAGTCAGCGCATGAAAAGTCACGCAAATAAAACACGTATGAAAAAATTGATGTGGTATGGACCAGAACCGAACATTAATAATGGACGGAACGGATTTTAACTTTACTCTGGTTCCGCACAGGAAACGTAATAATTTTTAGGTCAGTACGGTAAATAACCACGTAAATTACAAGCATTAAAGGGACACAGTATGTTTTCACGGACTAATTCTGTTAAGATAAAATTACGCTAGTAACTTTTTTTAAGAGTGATGCAGTGATATCAACTGTCACACAAGATGGCGAGTGTTATCAACTTAGCAGACTTTCCATTTAATTTGAGAAATTTAAAAACATATAGCAGACAAATATACATTTTAGTGGGCAACAGAATTATTAGCGGAGTAAAATATGATTTCAAAAAATCGGATTTTTACATGTCAAACACAAAAAACTTGTGTTAAATTTGCCTCCAAAATAGAGAAAAAATATTAAATTCAGCATTATTATGATGAAACTACGTGCTTTATTACTGTACTTTAAATAAAAAATTTTAGCACGCTTCTTTTTTAAATTATTGTTTGTAATAAATTTTATTTGATTTTTGGCACTTTTTCTACATTTGGCAGAAATTTAGTGAATTTTATGTAAACATTCTGCAGATTTTCAAAGTTGGAGTTGAGGTTAGGTTTTACTTTTTGAGGAGGAGTGTGGTCCACATTTTGAGTTTTCCCGCATGCTGAGTTTTTTTAAGTAAGTCCCTTGAAAAACGAATAAT
Organism: Clitarchus hookeri; assembly: GCA_002778355.1. NCBI lineage: Eukaryota > Metazoa > Arthropoda > Insecta > Phasmatodea > Phasmatidae > Clitarchus > Clitarchus hookeri. Next base: position 20,628 of record NQII01005728.1, on the reverse strand, counting down.
AGAGGTTTCACTGTATACTTAAAACATTAATGTTTTGCTCATTTGGGAACGTAGAAATAAATAAAGTGAAAGTTGTCATAAACAAGCAAAGAGTTCTACCATCACTCTGAAACTTTTTTCCTCCCAGTTCTGAATTCACAAACTGGAGGGGGTGCGAATACCATAAAACACCTAATTAAATGTAATAGACCCCTGAGCAAGACTCCCCCACTACGAGACAACTAACCATGACAGCAATAAGTTATATGTCTTATAGGGATGAGTCTTATAACAAAAAATATTGGTTCCGGTACAGATTCTACAATTTAAATATTGGTTCCACTATTCGGTTCTATTTTGAATACTTGCCTTTTGCTTGCAACTTCATTAAACCAATGCAGGTAACATTCATTAAATGTTTTATTTAACCTACGTAAGAATTTATTAATAACAAAGTGTGAAGATAAGATTTAATGTATACAGATAAACGTGTTGAATTAAATTTATTTAAGCTTATTAAATATGTAATACATTATTCTTTTTTTACATTAATATGTGGTGATTGTGATTAGTTTGGAAAATACTTTAATTAAGTAACTCGTGGCGCTAAAAGCCAAAACATTGTGGCATGCTGTATGATAATGGTAACCTACAGTCGTTAAAAGAACATCAACTGCTGTGGGCGGAGGAATGTATCGATCGGCTAGCAGTGTTGCTTACTGGAGAGGGTTGAGTGATAAAAAGAGAGATGAGTGATGATGTAAGAGCGAGACATGAGATAAGACTTTTCCCCTACACTTCCTTCTAAACATCATCAAACTGTTTATGACTACCACTTTTTTTTTTTTATCAGACATGTATGGAAGATCAGTGCTTTTCCATTGGCATGTACAACCATCTTCTCTGGATTTGAATGCCAATCGTAAACTTGCTTATGACAAGGTGATTGTTGAACTTTCCTAGCCAGTGATGTGCTGAACAAAGTTCCTGTCTTTGACAGTTTATTAAATGCAGATATTACAAGGTTATGCATTTGTGTTCTAGAGTGTGTTCATCTTGTTTGCTATATTCTGGGTATTGGAAAGCCTGCTGTGAGTGTTTGGACAAAGTTACTTGTGTTGGAACATTGGTGTGTATTTCAGTGTGAACTGTCGTAGGTACCCAGATGTGGTAGATCGCCAGAGGCTGTGGTGGGAAGCCAAGCGTGGCCAGATAGAAGAGCTGTTGCATGATTGTCCCAAGCCACAAGGCCGGTCTCGAAGGAAGTCGACGAGAGAATCCTCCGTGGGTTCGTCCGATGGTGAGGCCACCAGCCGCCGACGCAAGTCCCTCCATCGGGACTCGATCAGCTCTGACGAGAGCGGGGCAGAGCACTGGAACAGCCATGCCAGGGGGCAGAAGCGAGCTGGGAAAGACAAGGTCGTGGTAAAGTCTGAGCCTTTGGAAACATGACGTGGCATGTGACCGTGGCTTCTTGCATTCCACGGTTGTCCATTTGGCTTCTTCCCAGCAGACTGTGTCGTAGTCTGCCGCACTTCATGTATCCTTCTTCGAGGTAACATCATTGCAGCTTCTGTATTATGTTCGTGTACATGTCATTCTGATTTGTATGTCCGCTCTGGCATCTTGCATCTGCAGAAAAATACTAAATTGGGTTATTCAGGTGTGGTTGTTTTATGGATAATGGAGCTGGTAAATATTCATGGTGTCATAGTTATGAGAACATTCCACTTGAAAATTAATATGCACAGTTCTCTTGACAGAACCGTAGAATTTAAACTCCATTCGTTGAAATACATGGGATTTCTTAAGTGTCCTTTTATAATATTAGAAAAAGATTATTATAGTACTCTGTTTAGATATACTATAACATAAGTTGAAATGTGTTCATTTATACATTGTGTTCGTATGAATTTTTACTTTAATTGGCAGTACTATAAAGTAGAACTGGTTGGAATGCCAAATTTTGGTTAAGGAGACTTTCAGGAAGGAAAATTTTTCTTTTGGAACAGGATGGGTTTGGAAGTACGTAATTTTATTGTTACAAAATTTAAGTTAATGCACATTATAGTGCTATAAAATTTAGTCTACATTATTTAATGATAAAATATAGAGTAAGAATATTTTTCAACTGCTCTGACATCTATTAGATTAAGTAAAACAAATTTTAATTTATTTGACTCACCCCTGAAAAGCTCATGTTGTGGTTCCTGTACCATCCACCAACCCTCAACTTCTTTCAATAGCAGACTCACTAGCCGAACATACCCCATCCAAGGCAACTACAACTGTGCAACAGAAGATCTGATTTATCAGCTACAGTGCCAACACCGTAATGCAGAATACATTGGCCTCACCACCAACACACTCGGGCAGAGAATGAATGGCCACAGAGCAGATACCAAACAAGTCATAGCTGGTCAGGGCAAACCTGTCGCAGCACCTGCAGCATCACATGACATAGGTTTTTGATTCCTGCTACAGCACCCAAGTTGTGAGAGCCCTACCACCTTCAAGCAATAGCTCAGAACTCAGATGCTGGGAATTAGCTCACCAATCTATAACAAAATCCAGTCAGCCGCCAGGCCTCAACATAAGGTAATCACAGCTCCAAACCACACTCATCAGCTTGGTTAAAATAACGAACTTATAGGGAGAAATAACTGTATTTGTTAGTAGACAGACACTGATCATAAACACAGAACAGAGCACTAACAATGTCATTTTTTGGTGGTAGAATCGTTCTTTTACATAGCCACCGGTTGTCACTTATATTTCTTTGTAGATCTGGGTAAACGCTAGCAATCGGTTCCGTATCTTTCTGCACCAAATTACTAAAATACCCTGTTAGTGACACACAGTCCTCGGCATCTGTTTCTAACCGCCCATCTCCCACTTTTAATAGTTTATCAGCATAATATCCTGTATCTACGTTATTGTAGAGGTGCACTCATATTTTTCGTCAAGCTGAATTTCTTGACATTTGCTCATAAGCTTGACGACTTGAGACAGGCTTTCATTTCATCTGCAGGTGTGCCCCTCTGAATCACCGGTAGAGTTTGCGGGAAGTTACCAGCCAGTAATACAGCCATTCCTCCTATAATGTCTGTATTGTTTTGTATATCCTGTAAAGTTCGGTTTAGTGTGTCTATTGCTTTTTTGTGCGACGTTGTGCTTTCGTCCCACACTAACAACTTACATTGATGCAGCATGTACCCCAAGCGCTATTTTTACTATAAAATAAATTCCTGAGGGAATGATATTTTTTTGGGATAAAAAGTACCCTATATTACTTCCTGGCCGCCCAACTANTCAATCCATTTCTCCGTTGCGACGCGAAAGAAGGACAAACACACACTTTCGCTTTCATCATATTAATTAGGATTACCATGAATTGCTCGGCATTACAAAAATTATTTTTAAAGGGAATATGTATTTGTATAGTTACATTACAATACCATGGATTGCCCAGCATTACAAGTATTCAGGAAAATACGAGGGTTATTCGGAAAGTAAGGTCGAATTTCTTATAAAACATAAACCATCACAGATTTTTTCAAAAACGTTTTTTATTTAATTCCTTACATGTTTCTCTATTTTTCTACATAGTTTTCATATTTGTTTAAACATTTGTCATAATGTTCTACAAGCTTTTGTATGCCTAAGTCATAGACGTCTGCCGCCTGTGAGGATAATAAGTCTGTAATTGCTTCTTTCACCTAGTCGTCTGTAGCGAAGCGCTTGCCTACCTGAAGGCGTTTGTGCATGATTCTAACCAGTTGCCTTCTCGTGACCACCACTGTGCAATACCGAAAGGTGACTAGATATCTTACTGCCATTGTGTTTATATAGTGTCATTAAGATTTGTGGTCTAATTTTGGTTATTGTCTAAAGACTGGCTCTAGACTACGACAGTTCGTAAAGTAAGGAAATAATTGCTGTTGAGTTTGCCCTGCCCTCTGGCAGAGCTTCGACTGTCTTAGTAACTTTTTGGTTGTTCCTCTACAAGTTATTCTCTGGCGATGTTCAGGTGCAGATACTGTGAGCGTATATTCTCCACTTCTTCGGGTAGGGGCGTCCATGAGCACAAGGTGCACCCTGTGGACTATAATGAGGCCTTGCTCCCTCCATCTAAGAGCAAGGCTCGCTGGCCCAACGAAGAGCTGAAACTGCTTGCCCGGGAGGAGTATCATCTCCCCCCGGACACATCAGAATATGCCTCTATTCAGAGTTTGTGGAGGAAAGACCGATCCCGGGTCGCCTCTCGGGTGTTGGGAGAGGATGTTCCATGCGGAAGTGTGGCCTTTCTGGCTGGGACCGCGGAGTGGTGGACCTCCTTATTTTCTTCTGGTGATGGAATTCGTTCTGAACCTCCTATTACTCCTTACGATGAGGATCCCCACCAGTTGGGTAACTTGATAACCACGGAAGAGGTGAGGAGGGGTGCCATTCGCGGTCAATCCGCACCAGGCCCGGATTGGGTCTCTGTTCATAACTGGGCGAGGATTCCCGATGGGTAGAAGGCTGCTCTCTTCAATCGGATGCTGGTAACTAGTGACATTCCGTCATGGCTTCTGGCTGCTCATACTGTGCTCATTCCTAAAAAAACCATTCCAACTGAGGCTGCTGACTTCCGTCCAATTACCATCAGTTCCATTGTGGCGAGACACTACCACAAAGTTCTTAGCCGGAGACTCCAGGCTGCTCTTGCTGTTTCACCCGCTCAGCGGGCCTTTATTAACTACGATGGGTTGGCGGAGAACCTCTCCTTGTTATAGATTTTGTCAACTGCATCTGACAAGTTCTGGCCACTGTACATGGCTGTCTTGGACTTCCGCAAGGCATTTGACATGTATAACATCTGCCTTTCGTCAATGTCTTGCGGGCTAGAGGCGCTCCGTTTGCAGTGGTCCGGCATATTTGGAACGTGTACTCCCAGGCCTCGACAGTTATTCAGTTGCCAGGAGAGGTCACCTCCGCGATACCTGTTCTTCAGGGGGTCCGGCAGGGTGACCCTCTTTCTCCATTTCTCTTAAACTTTATAATGCATGAGACACTGCGGGGCCTGGTTAGTGCCGTTGGGTTCACTCTAGGAGATCATCGTATTTCGCACTTAGCGTTTGCGGATGATATGGTATTTTTCGCAGGCACCCGTGAAGGCCTACAACTCAACCTTCAACAGATTGAGGACTATCTTAGCAGGTTTGGTTTGGAGCTCTCTCCCAGCAAATCCTACTCGCTGGCTATTGTTCCTGTTGGGAAGACCTGCAAATCTAAGGTTATCACTGAGCCTCTTCAAAGGCTTGCTTCTGCACCTTTGAAGCATTTTCAGCATCTGGAGATCCTACGCGTGTTCTTGATACCTTCATTTATTTATCAACTTTCATTTGCTAAGGTCACACTAGGGGTTCTTAAGGCAATGGATTTCCTGGTTAGGGCCTTCATAAGGAAATGGTTGCGTCTCCCAAAGGATGTTTCTCGTGGGTTCTTCCATGCTCCTGTTTCGTCAGGAGCATTAGGTGTCCCTTCCTTCTTGAAGTCTGTTCCGTCTTGGATCTTAAGTCATGCAAGGAACGTTCTCAAATCTGACTATCCTCCCGCGAGATGACTTGGCAATATGCTTCACTCTCTAGGCGTGTCAAGTGGGCGGAGGGTGCGGCCACAGTTGAGGGTAGGCCTTTGGAATCTTCTGCCAAAATTAAAACCTATTATTGGCGAGCAGTATGGCTAGGATCTGTTGACGGTTCAGATATGGAGGCCACTTCACCTTCCAATACCTCTTCTACTTCTTGGATGGGGCATGCTGCTGGAGATGTCCCCTCTCGTGATTTTATATCTTGCATCCAAATCCTTAGCAACAGCCTTCCGACTACAGTGCGTACCAGTAGGGGGAAGAGAGGCCCTTCAGGGACACTGCCTAAATGCAGAGCAGATTGCTCTGACGCCGAGACCGCGTATCATGTGGTGCAGCAATGTCCTCGCACACATGATGCGCGGGTTTCCCGCCACAATCACCTGGTGGATGTAATAACGGATAAGTTGGTTGGGGGTGGCTTTCGGGTTGTCAAGGAGCCAAGATACCCTACAGCTGATGGTTTGCGGAAGCCCGGCCTAGTAGTGAGTAAGCCAGGGAAGGACTGCGTCTATATCTTGGACGCTCAGGTTGTCCAGAGCAAGGGAATGAGATGGTCTTTGGAAAAGAAAGTCGGTAGATATGGCGACAATCAGGATGTGGTGAATGCTGTGAGGAAGGAGTGTGATGTTTATGATGTGACTGTTCTTCCTGTCGCCCTTTCTTGGAAAGGTATCTGGTATTCAAAATCTCAGAATGCTCTTAAGGAACTAATAGGAAACAAATCCTTCCTGAGGTCGCTGCCTACTAGAGCGCTGTTTGGGTCATTTATGTGTTGGCGTCGATTCAACCGCTCAACTAAACTTGCACATCATGTCCAGTAATTCCGTGGTCTTCAGACGTTTTTGTTGGGTTTTGTTTGTTTATCCATGGCTTAGGGACAAGGTGGATTACCTGCCTGGCTTTGTAGTTGCTAATCTTGTGTATATCTATATTATATTAATTTGTGTATATTATGTTATGTCTGGTGGGCCGCTCTGTTGCCAGCTGGTGGTAGTTTAGAACATCATTGGGAAGTGGATTTCATCCCTCGGAGGGTTCGAGGGAGTGAGTGGCAGTCACGACCCGGGACCCCCTGTGGCGATTGAGTACCAGCTGCGCTAATGTAGGGGGGGCATGACAGACTCCTGTGAGTGGTAGTGCCCCCCTCCCAACACCACCGCCCAACCCTCCTGCCGCGCAATAGGTACGCTGATTCATCCATGTTTTGTAGGTGGTCTTGGAGTGATGGTATGCCCTTCCTCTGGTGCNGGAGTTCTCTCTTCCTATGTACCTCTTCCTTACCACCCCCTTCCACTGGCTGGTGGTCGTCTAGCCCTGGGCCTTTATTTATCATTATACCTTTCCTTTATACGAAGTGTCCGGCACAGTGTGGTTAATGCGTATCTCAGCAGACATGTACAGCATGGAAAAGAGAACTTCACCAGTGGAGGCTGTGCTGTGGAGTGTTAACAGTTGACAGGTCAACGACCTTGCTCACATGCTATGTGCAATGATGGTAAATTTCAATTAATTTATTCTGTTAATTTTCACAGTGTAATGCATTGTGTGGGGGTAGAGTTCATACAACTCTTCTGCAACAACAATTCTGCAATGTGCAAATGTGTTTTTAATATATTTTCGTTACAATTATTTTGTTTTTAAAATTTTTAGACCAAATGTTTTTCTATTTTTTTTTTTTTTTCAATAAATTAAAAATATACTTAAAAAATAATTTTTGGAAACAGTTTTATGTACTGGTTTTTTTGTGCGTCTCTTGCCACTCACCATATTGGATTCTTGGTTTTTCTAGCTTGTTTATTTTTAAAAAATTACAATATCAAAAGTACCCCTATATCCAACTAGCTGTTGACCTTACACTGCAGTACAAAGAAGACAAGGGGAACCACGAACTTATAATTGTGTCGCAACATTAATTCTGCTAAAATTCGACAAAATCAATGTTGTGACACAAATATGAGGTTGTAGTTAAGTCATTACGTGTTGGCGTCCACTCGAAAGCTTTAGCATCCATTTTTAAATCATTTGTTACCAGTGAAGCAAAGGAGCAGCATCACATAGGTAACTTAGCATTTTGACATCTTGTTGTATACTCTCTTAATTTTATTTATGGGGTTGGAAAAACATTTCTGTAGTGGCTTTAATTTCTCAAGTCAAAGATGTTTTACTACTTCTTATGGTAAAATATTATCCATTTTGCAGTTTTGTGTAGTATTTAATTATTTTACATGTTTATTTGGATTATATTATCATTGTATATACCTACGTAGATAAATGCACTTCCCACCTGAGGTTTCTAGAAAATGTTTTCCCGACATTTTCCTAAAAAAAATCAGGATCCCACCCAGTTCTACTTTATGTAGTTTTAAAAATTCTTCTATACATAAAATTTTGTGATGAAATGGCATGGTTAATGAGATCTCAATACAAAATATACATAGAAACTTTACACTTAACACTGAAAAGTACTTAACACTGAATAAATATTTACTGTAATACAGCAGAACCCTGTAATAACATTTATCAAGGGCCCTGGAAATTTCAGCCTTGTATAAAGGAAAACTTTATAATAGGGTATTTTTGTATTGAAATACACGTTTGTGGACAAAGAGAAGGTAGTTTATTAAGCAGGAAAATGTTATAAGAGAAGTTGTTATAACAGGGTTCCACTGTAATATCACACATGCCGGGGATTTGAAAGATGTACAAGTACTTTAAAGTGCAGTATTTTGTATTGAGATATTTTTCTGCATTACCAAGCAAGAAGTTTTCCTGTATTTAACTAGTGAATGTAACAAAGGGCATTTTGTGAAACTGGCTATTAAATATAAAATGCTGTTCGGAAGTACACTAAATAATTAGAAGTGACTCAAATTCCAGTGCTGAACCGCAAAATTTGTCATGGCTAGTTTTTAGCTTGTCAGTGTGTCCGTCTTGCATGTGAGTGAATGAGTATTGATTGAAAGAGTGCATAGTATATCCTGAATTTATGACTTTTCACAGTACTTGCAGTTTAGTTATAGTATATTATAGTGTCGGCTTATTAGAGCAATAGTCTTGATTGCAAAACATTGGGTCATTATTTATTGTTCTAATTTTGTATTTAATTATTTTTATTGTTTGGCTATGTCCTTTAAATACCATATTTATCCTATTTTAAAATTTATGTTTTATTCTAATTTTTATTTTTTAAAAAATTGTTTTAGTTTTTTTTTCCCCAGAATACATATTTAAATTTACTGTTTTTCAATAATAGCAAAATATAAAATCATTTTGAGCATTCAACAGAATTAAAGTTTGCCTCAATGCCATTTGGAGCAGTACTAATTTGGCTTCCCATTATGCCTCAGGCTAATGGCTTTGTGTACAATGGCGCCAACATGATTATACTTGTTTCAGAAGTGTTTTTTTCAAGGGGATATCTTTGGATCATTCCTTATTCTATTGATTTGTCAGATTATTTTCACAGTATGCATTTTTGTACAAAATGTTTTTGGTGTTGATTTTAAACAGTAATTATTTATTTAATAGGTAGCTCTACAAATGGCATGGCATTAATTTTGTTATGTGCTAGATACGAGTTTATAAACCATTTATGCTGAGGACTAGTTTATGATGAAATATTGTAGGAGTTTGACAATTTACCACCAGGTTATAAAATCTATGTATTTTGTCAAGCACTCCATCCATTGAGTCATGAAAGAGATTGGGTAGAGCAAACTGAGAAAGTTAATTTCATTCAAGTAAATGTAATGACACACTTAAGAAGTTGTTGGGGGATTAAATTTTAGCATTTGAATTAAAATACAGTTTATTTTCTCGAGGTATTGGTTGCAGTTATAAAATACAAGGGCTGCCTCCTGAAAGCTTACAGACTGAGATCGACGTTGAGAATCCAAATTATTAGTAGAGATATGGCGGGAATAGGTCGCTAGGCTACTGATTACATTATAATAGGTAGACAGAATGCACAAGTACTGCGAAAGTCAGATGAACACATTTTANGCTAGGCTACTGATTACATTATAATAGGTAGACAGAATGCACAAGTACTGCGAAAGTCAGATGAACACATTTTTCATGCAGATGCGGCGAGCAGTGGCACTTTTCAGCCTCTTGAGTAGTGGTTGGCAAACAGTGAACCTAGCACCCAGAGGGCAAACTAGGGTGAGGTGAAATGTGGTGGAGAGGTTATCTTACGTTTAGGTCAGGTGTCTGTCCGGATTTGGTGGTGTATTGGTGGGCCGGTTCCCAGCGATGCAGTTCTGCACTATTATTAGAAGCATGTAGGGCCCTCTCCACTTTTGTTGTGTAGCAGGAGTCAAAGTTCTGGGGTTGTGAGATGCTGCATGTGGTACAACTGGCTTCTCCTGCAAATTTAAATTTCCCCCCATCTATGATTTGTTTGGTGTCTGCTCTATGGCCATTCATTCTCTGTCTCAGAGTGTTGGTGGTGAGGTCAACGTACTCTGCGTTGCAATAAACGTACTGTAGCTGGTAGATGAGATTTTCTGTTGCACAGTTGTAGCTGCCCTGGATGGGATGAGTAGAATTGGTGAGCCTGCTGTAGAAGGAGGTGGAAGACTGGTGTATAGCACAAGAGCTGCAAAATGTACTATTGCAGGGATGGAATCCTCTGGGGGTGGTGATATTGCTGATTGTGGAACTGGGTGGTAATTTGGGGTGCATCATTTTGTTGAGAAGGTTGGGGGGTCGTTTGAAAACCAATCTCGGTGGTTTAGAGAACAAGTTTTGAGTGAGTGGTGATGAGGCCTGAATTTTGTGTCCACAGTTGAGAATGGTTCTGAGTTTGTTCATGCCCTCGTGGTGGGGAACAACCAGAGGAATATCTGAGTTACTGAACTTAGTTTGAGGATCTGTGGTCGAAGTGACATGCTAAATTTGTTTGTGAGCCAAGGATTTGGGGTAGCCTCTATCGAGGAATGCTTTGGCTATTATATCACATTGCTTGTTTAAGTCATTTTGGGTGGANGGTCGAAGTGACATGCTAAATTTGTTTGTGAACCAAGGATTTGGGGTAGCCTCTATCGAGGAATGCTTTGGCTATTATATCACATTGCTTGTTTAAGTCATTTTGGGTGGAGCAGATGCATTTAGCTCTGGTTGCAGGACTGTACGGCAGAGATTTCGTGCCATGGAATGGATGGTAGCTGTAAAAATTTAGGTTTTGAAGCTGTTTTGTGGGTTTAATATGAACATATGTTTTAATTTTGCCATTATGAAGGGCTAGTTCCACTTCCAGAAATATGGCGTGTGATTTTGATTATGTCCAGGTTAACTTAAGTAGGCTGTGTGAGTTGAGGTTGTTTAGGAAGTGGATGAGATTGTCTTCCGTTGAATCCCAGATCATGAAAATGTCGTCTATAAAATGCATCCAGCAGAGTGGTTGATTTGGTTGAAGGCTCTGAAAGTTTTGTTCCAGTTTACCCATAAACAGATTGGCATAAGAGGGCCATGCACTCCATAAAATACGTTTGTGTATGGAAAGCTGTTTGGTCAGTCTTTCAGATGGGTTTAATCAGACTAACAGAAATGNCTCCATAAAATACGTTTGTGTATGGAAAGCTGTTTGGTCAGTCTTTCAGATGGGTTTAATCAGACTAACAGAAATGGGAAAGTATGAGCCATATCCTGTATTAAACAACTTTTGCATTGGGTTATTTCAGAAAACCATCAAAACTTAAGTAAAGATAGCCAGACTGGAAATCAAACCCCGGCCTTCCCAAATGTAAAATGGCCCTTGGGAAGGAATTTTGTATATCGAAAATACCAAATATTTTATTGAGCTATTATTGTGACCAGTAAGAAAATTTGTAATTGTATAATAAAATACTTTTGGCTAAAATTTAATTTTCACTTTATACTAATGTTGTATTTTGTAGTAATTTAATATAGCCACCATCAAGAGTTTACTANCTAAAATTTAATTTTCACTTTATACTAATGTTGTATTTTGTAGTAATTTAATATAGCCACCATCAAGAGTTTACTAAAAAAAACAGCTAGAAAAAGTTGTGCACGAGCACACGTGTACATTATAACAAAACTCCTAAATTTTGCAAGTACATATCAAGCTGCCTGGTTGAACCCTAGGTGTCATTTGCTTGGGAATGTTTGCAGTCTTTAATTGATTCTNCACATTGCTTGTTTAAGTCATTTTGGGTGGAGCAGATGCATTTAGCTCTGGTTGCAGGACTGTACGGCAGAGATTTTGTGCCATGGAATGGATGGTAGCTGTAAAAATGTAGGTTTTGAAGCTGGTTTGTGAGTTTAATATGAACATATGTTTTAATTTTGCCATTATGAAGGGCTAGTTCCACTTCCAGGAATATGGCGTGTGATTTTGATTATGTCCAGGTTAACTTAAGCAGGCTGTGTGAGTTGAGGTTGTTTAGGAAGTGGATGAGATTGTCTTCCGTTGAATCCCAGATCATGAAAATGTCGTCTATAAAATGCATCCAGCAGAGTGGTTGATTTGGTTGAAGGCTCTGAAAGTTTTGTTGCAGTTTACCCATAAACAGATTGGCATAAGAGGGCCATGCACTCGGATGACCCCCTCCATAAAATACGTTTGTGTATGGAAAGCTGTTTGGTCAGTCTTTCAGATGGGTTTAATCAGACTAACAGAAATGGGAAAGTATGAGCCATATCCTGTATTAAACAACTTTTGCATTGGGTTATTTCAGAAAACCATCAAAACTTAAGTAAAGATAGCCAGACTGGAAATCAAACCCCGGCCTTCCCAAATGTAAAATGGCCCTTGGGAAGGAATTTTGTATATCGAAAATACCAAATATTTTATTGAGCTATTATTGTGACCAGTAAGAAAATTTGTAATTGTATAATAAAATACTTTTGGCTAAAATTTAATTTTCACTTTATACTAATGTTGTATTTTGTAGTAATTTAATATAGCCACCATCAAGAGTTTACTATAAAAAAACAGCTAGAAAAAGTTGTGCACGCGCACACGTGTACATTATAACAAAACTCCTAAATTTTGAAAGTACATATCAAGCTGCCTGGTTGAACCCTAGGTGTCATTTGCTTGGGAATGTTTGCAGTCTTTAATTGATTCTGTAGGGAATATAAATTACATCTTTAAATATTCTCCTTAAAAAAATGTCTTTGTTTCATTGATTACACTACAAACGTACGTGAGTGTACATGCATAAATTTGCTTTTAGTTTGGACTTATGGATGCTTATTACTGTGCAGTGATATCTGGATTCACATTGTCCAACCATGGTTTTTAAATACTCTGTGTCAAAATGGTGGTACATAACTACAACAATAAACTGCAACAGAATTTACCTGGAATATTGATGTGTTGATCTGCTTAGCATTGAACCCAAGTTCTGTCTAATACAATGCTTTGGATACAGAGTTAAACAATTTTTTTTAGAGACTCGATAGTTTGAGACACTGCTTAATTTATAATGAAATTTTATTTCTGGTATGCTGGTTGTCCAATGTATGAGAGAAACCATCAATTTTTTTTTATGTAAGCGCACTATTTTCTGATTTGCGAGCTCATATTTGTCTTTATTATATACATGTTTCAAAATGACTGTTGTTTATACACAGCATTTCATCTCTTCAATTGTGTAAAAATGTTAATAACTTTTATAATGGCATTTGTAATTGCAAATAACAGTTTATGCATACTGGAATGCAAATAATAAAAAAAAAATTTTAATTACTAAACAATTTTTTATAATATTTTTAAGCGTTGATTTGAAACTGTATGATTTTTCAATGTATTTCAGTCTGTAAGTATTATCATTCACTGAATTTTTTTTTGGGCAGCTGAATTTTTCTCTAAACCAGTAAAATCAAGTTCTTCTGTATAGTTTGCATATGGTGTCAACATTTGTTTGGAACTTGTTTTTTGATTAAAAGTACACAAAGGTAAAAATAGTATTTCCTATTAAATCAACTTGGAGCAGAAAGTAAAGTAGCTAAAATGTCAGTATAAACAAAACATAATTCTTATAATTGTAATTGTATAGATCTTTTTAATTTTTCAAATATTTTACTCTTGATAGCTGTGCTAGCCCTGTAAAGTACAGAATCTCACAGTGGGGCATGTTACCTACTCTTGTAAAAGTGCGAAATAAAGTTCAAATTGTTGTGACTGACAGTTTGGAAAACATTGAACATAACTTGCGACACATCTGTTTTCAGAGTTGCACTACCAGTTGAACTATACTAATTATATGACCTTAAATTTTTTAATGTTGACTGGATATGTGTTTGTGTATAATATTGTAAATATTTGTGCATGCTAGAGTGTATTTACTGTAGTAATCTTAACCTTTTTTAAAATTGAAAGGTTTTGTAAGCATTTTGTTTTCTTTAACATTCTTCAGAATGGCGCACTGTCCGAAGTACAGTGCAATCCCTATTTTACTTAAAAGGGATCAGGAAAAAAATTTCCACAAAATGCAGTAGAGAGCAAACGGTGGGGAATTGATCCTGTAAAATCATTAAGTTGAGCCGAAGATAAAAAAAAGTGTTATAGAAAGTTGTTGAGCGAAGTAGTGTGTTCCGCTGAAGTAGCATATGTATATTTGAAATGTGAATGTTACAGTTGTTAATTGCATTATCATATTCATATACTCATAGTAAATGTACATGTAAATGACTTGAAGTGTTGAGTGGCTATTTATTTTTGTAAAGTTGAGTATTGATTTTAATAATAAGTATTTATTATAACACTCTTATTTGTGTATTTTGTTTTCAAAGATAAATTGAAGAATTTTGTTCCAGTATAAATGAAGAATCTGTTTGTAATATACAATGACAAAGCCTTCGTTGTGTTTCTGTGGCATGTCATAGTTAAAAAAATGTAAAATAATGTATGGAAATAAAGGCAGAAGTGTTTTGGTGAGCTTCACTATTTGCAGAAACATTGGAAAGAACAGACTAGTGATATACTAATTCTGTTAACTGAATTTTGATATTGTTCGTGTGAAAGGAAGTGATGCTTGAGTTTCATTTCTTTTTGTTGTATTGATTTGGTTGTTGATAATCATTTCATTGAAAGAAATATAATACGTGGCTGTAGAAAGTATACTTGTGTTCTTAATGTTTTGTGGCCCACAAAAATCTGTTATCTACACACATTCAACAATTTTTCTTAAATATTTTGGTTACATAATTTTCTGTGACATTGGTTATTAATGTGTGCAAAACAGGAATTGAAAATTATTTTTTGTAGGTATTTTTTGCCCCAGAGGAAGTAACATTATACATAAATGGTTTTGGGCCTTTAATGTTGGACATAAGAAAACATACCTATTAAAAAAATTTTGTCACATTAATGTGTGTATGTTTTTCTGTGTAGTGTGGAATTATATTTCGTATAATTTATAAATACAGTGAAACCCTTTTAGGAAGTTCCCCGTTACAAAGTTTCTGTTATTGATGAGTCAAAATATTTTATTACCGTCAGAAACTTCTTAAGATGGTTTTACTATTGTATTTGTTAGCATCTGTTATTTGTCTACATAACAACTAAAGCTAAACATGCTAAAGCTCAAGCTGTGTATTGCTGTCTGATTTTGTGTATGTGGTTGTAAGTTATGCCAGTTTTGTGAAGTTTGTTGGCTTGCATGACAGTTCCTTATGTTAATTACATCATTTCTAGACTAGTAAGTTTTTCTTTACTGATGCAGTGGTGAATGAAAGTGTTGAATTTTTTTTATTATTATTTTATGTCAGAAAAAGAGTCTGTGAAATAAAGTATCTTACTAAAATTTTACATAATTGTTTTATTTTATGTCTGACAGCATTTGGTATTTTATTTTCTTATGCATTTTTTTCCATTACTTACTCGCTAATGTATTTTCTGTACTTTGTTATAGCGAGTCTTTTTGTATTGTAATTTATGGATAACATAAAAGGCAGGGCTGTCCAATTACAGTAAAATCTCGTTGTACATCAATAAACCTAAACTTTTATACTTTATAATGAAAGTATTTTTATACAGAAAGTCTTATTTTTAAGCTTTTACAATTTGGGCTCCATGAAATTATAACACAATTAGTAATTTCAGAAAACAAAGTTAATATTTAATTACAAAGAAATACTTTTTCAAAAGCTAGAATGAAAGGGTACTTTCTAAACTACATCCTGCAAATATAAAGAAATGTGTGGTTTGCAAATACAGACTTCTTACTTATCTGTGAAGTTTTCCTTTAAAAAAAACAAGCTCACCTTTAACAATTAAACACTGAACTAAGATTTTTCAGAAGATGTTTATCTTTTGAAATAATTTGTACTTCAGAAACAAATTTTCTTTATTTTTCCTGCAAGAAGCACTTGAAAATGAATATCGCACTAGGTAAAATGCATTGCTTTAATTTAATAAATAAATATTCTTGGCGTCCAGGGTGAATAAAGTTTATGCTTCTGAAGTATAATTTTCTTAGTGAGATGTCTGCCCATTTATTTCAATTGGTTTGTGACACGCTTTGAGCCACTTTTTGTAGCTCGCGTCTTGGTTCTCTGCATCTTTCATGACATACTTTGAGGTATGGTGCATAGCTTGCATATTGGTTCGCGATGTGGCTCACTGATAAGCTTCGCATAATTTCTGATACACACTCCATGATCACAGTGGGTGAGATGATCTATGAATTTTTGCGTGAAGAGGTTAGGAATGAGGTTCGTATCATTCAATTTGTTTAGAGACTGATACACGACTGCTGAATAGGCATGCTCAGAGGCATCAGAAACCCCCACTGACCACTTCAGGGTTTATGAAGTGTGACAATCTATGAATTGATTCCACGTTGCCCGAGTTCTTTGTGGATTTTCGGAAACACTGGCCACCTCCAGGACGCTAATTGTATCGAGATGTGGCAGCCACATGGAAAGAATCTTAGCACCTGTGGATGCTCACCTTCAACCTTGGGTACAGATGCTCTCATCGTACATCAAGGACACAGGCCACTTCTTGGAATGCCTGAATAACCTTGACACCATCCTTCAAGATGCATACCTGGTTACAATCGTCACTTCACTGTACACCAATATTCCCCACTCATCTGGACTGTCTGCAATAGAATTTACCTTAAACCAAGACCCCCAACAGCAAACCTTCCACAGCATTTCTGGTCGAACTGACAAGACTAAAACTAAACAATAACAGCGAGCGTCGCAACCCCCATCCCAAGACCTGTGCTCTGGTGACCAGTATCTGAACATATTGTCAAAACATCCATACAATACAAAAATCAGAATGCTCGTAAACACCGAAGTAGAAATTGAAGAGTGGTAGAAAAGTCCAGAGAAAGATTAGACTTCCAACGTAACACGTAGAACAGTCCAGCAACTTATCACAATGGCATTAGTAGTGATCAGTTATTTCTTAAGGTGGTCCCGGGGACGGTGGGCAGCCAAGTGGAAAGCCACTCAGCGCCATCAGAGCGGGTCTCTTCTCGAGCACGTGGAATGGAGACAAGCAAGCATCAAAGGGGGTTGTGGTTGGAGAAAGCAAAAGAAACTCTGTCTCTTCCAGCAGTCGGTTCGAATTGCATTTCTACAGCACAACGGTGGTGGCGCACGGAGGGCTCAGCGCGACTTGGTGGGAAGACTGGAACAACACAAAATAACCATGGATTATAAGAGGAGATACAAAATAAAATAGGAATAAGGAAACAACTTGCAAATACAAAATCAAACTGCAGGAACAACATAATAGTTAAACTATTAACTGTGTTGCAGATGAGGTATCAGCTGAGACATGTGTGCCTTTCTAAATGAACGATTAGAGCTTTCTAAACAAGACTAACAGTATTAGGACCTAGAAACTTACTCATTTTAAACGGACCAAGAAATTTAGGTATAAAATTCGCCGTTTTATCCTTCTCTATATCTACCAACATATAATTTATATTTAAGACCATGACCCCAACTTGAAATTAACTGGCAACCTGCCCTGGTCCATCTTAGCTGTTACCTGCAGCTTCACTGCCCCCAAGCCTATGGTGGACCTCCTCAAGCAGGCGATCATGGTCAGCGTCACGAAGAGGGAATGGAAAAAGGGGGATATTCCAAATATTAAGCAACGGATAGCTGAGAGGACGAACAAGGAGGAGTGAAAGAGNCAAGCCTATGGTGGACCTCCTCAAGCAGGCGATCATGGTCAGCGTCACGAAGGGGGAATGGAAAAAGGGGGATATTCCAAATATTAAGCAACGGATAGCTGAGAGGACGAACAAGGAGGAGTGAAAGAGGAACTCCTGGAGAATCACGTAAAACGCTGTTGAATCCTACATTAATAAAATCAAAATTCTGATCCCACTTAAGTGTCGTCCTGATTATANAGGAACTCCTGGAGAATCACGTAAAACGCTGTTGAATCCTACATTAATAAAATCAAAATTCTGATCCCACTTAAGTGTCGTCCTGATTATAGAAAATGGTTAAGCAAATCTTTAGGTTCTTATTAAATCTCTCTACCTTATTGCCTTTGGGTTAGTAAGGACTGGAAGTAAAATGTTTGATAGTCCAACGAAAATACATGTTCTTAAAAACATTAAAGATAAAGTACTTAGCATTATCTGTTTACAACAAGCTATAATCAAACTCGTTCCACGTTCTTGTCAGCATGTCCGGTGTTACGGTTTGGATGGCGTCCATAATTCTCGTTTTGAGGTCGTCAATGTCAGCTGGCAATGGTGGACGAAACACTTGGTCCTTTATGTACCTCTATAGAAAAAAAACGCACGGGGTAAGATCCGGGCTTCTTGGGGATCAGAGATGAAGAGCCTGGTCACCAGCTGCTCCTCGACCAATCCAGCATTGCGGCAACGTCTCGTTCTGGTATCCGCGAANAGAGCCTGGTCACCAGCTGCTCCTCGACCAATCCAGCATTGCGGCAACGTCTCGTTCTGGTATCCGCGAACAGCTACAGTGGCTCACATTAATATTCGGCCACCGATGATTATCGCAGTTGTATGGCCTTATGTTACATTAGAAATGAAGATAAACATAAAACATATTGCACAATCATTCTTGTGTGCTTTAAATGAAATGCAATAGTAGCCAATAACTGAAATGAGCAGTGTAAGTTAATGAAACACAATATTTTGTCCTCGCGTGCTTCATAAGTACGCCACTTTAATATTCGGCCAGTTGTGATGGACGCGTGGCACAGGCACGATGCACATTGCGTTCGTACCTCGTTTCATTCCCTGCAAGCTCTCTGCGCTGAGAGGTTGTATTGGGTAGCTCTGTTGACTGCGTCAGTCAGGAAAATGGGACGTAGGGCAGGAATACAACGTTTGAACAGCGGAAGCTGGTCATTTTTCATCATGCAAAGAAGAAATCTGAACGAGAAATTGCGGAGCGCTTGAATCTGCCGAGGTGCACTGCTGGAGACATCACAAGGTTTCAGAAGGAAGACAGAATAGATTCGGTACCTCAAAAACGACAGCCAAAGAAACTAAGCGATAGAGAAGAACGTCTAGTAATCAGAAAAATAAAGAAAGGTCCGAAAATTAGTGCTTGCAAACCTGCAACGGAGGTACTCAATGAATGCGGTAAGAACATCCATCCAGAAACCATACGACAAGTTATANAAGAACATCCATCCAGAAACCATACGACAAGTTATAAGAAGAGCAGGATATAATAGCAGGGTATCTAGAAAGAAGCCTTTCATTAATGAGACAAATAGAAGTAACGACTTACGTTCGCAGAAGACCACGCTGACAAAGATGAAAATTGGTGGAATGATGTTATTTTTGCTGATGAGACGAAATTGTGTGTGTTTGGTTCAGATAGCAGGGTAACAGTATGGCGCAAGCCAAATCAAGAGCTAAAAACTGGGAACATACAACCTACTGTGAAACACAGTGGATGTAGTATTGTGATCTGGGGCTGTATATCTACAGCAGGTGCTGGAGAGGCTGTACGTATTGATGGAACAATTAAAAAGGAAGACCATCTGAACATCCTGGCAGCAAACCTACACAAGAGGAATGATAATCTGGGCATTAGGAACACGCATAAGTTCTACCAAGATAATGACCCAAAACAAAAGTCATACATTGTCAAGAGCTGGTTTTTGTATAACTGTCCCAAAGTCATTAACACACCTCCTCAATCACCCAACCTGAATCCCATAAAAAATCTGTGGGATGAACTCAGAAGAAGACTGCGTACTACAGCAATTAGGTCCACAAAAGAATCAGAGAAAAGGTTCAAGGAATGATGGAGTAAGATTGGCTCCGAATGTACCAGGAATATAATTGCTAATATGCCTCAACGCCTGCGAGAAGTAATTAAACAGAATGGCCATGCTACCAGGTACAAAAAACTGTGTGCTTAGTTTTCAAAGAGGATTATGTTTGTGTTTGAATAATGATGGCCGAATATTAAAGTGGCGTACTTATGCAGCATGGGATGACAAAATCATATTGTTTGTTCAGTTGCATTGTTCATTTCCGTTATTGGCTACCGCTATATTTCCTTTAAAGCGCACAAGAATAATTGTGAAATATGATTTATGTTTATCTTCGTTACTAATGTAACATAAGGCCATGAAACTGCGATAATCATAAGTAGCCTAATATTAATGTGAGCCACTGTAGGTGCCAATGGGGTGGCGCACCATACAGGAAACATCAGACCATCCCCCTCGCATTGACATGTCGAATGCGAGTTCGCTACCCCCTCGCCGCATCAAACCGAGCGTTACGAACGCCATGCATACTAGTGATGCAACGAATGGTGGTTTTTTTTCACATTCGCGAATGCGAATGCGAATGCGAATGTTGGTTTTTCAAATATGGCGCCAAAAGCTTGTGCCTACGAACTCGAATTTTACCGTGCGTTTATAACTGGCCGGCCGGGCGGCCATGTTAAAACCGAGAGTAGCCCATATGCCCTGTTGTGGCGACTTTACGCGAAACTCAATTCGGAATGCCACTAGCGGACTATAACGAATTTTCAGCTAGTAAAAACGAATGCTTGGCGGCAGA